>JAKUCM010003545.1:0-25277 GCA_023374145.1 Lepidium sativum
GTTTTGGCTTTATCTTTTGTTGTTGTTCTCTCCAGCCAAATCTAAAGAGGGTAGAACAGTTTATTCAGGCTGTTGGATCCTATGAAGATAAGATATTTCAGAAAAGAACAAGGTTACATCAGGTACATCGACTTTCTGGGAGACATACTTCTTTTTGGCCTTGTAGTGAACACAATACCTGAGTAGCTATTTGTCTTCTATCAACATATGTAATTTATGTGAGTGGCACGGCAGTTCCCTTTTCTCTGCTGTAACCTATCTCATGTTTATAAATTTGAGGAATAGAGCTTGCAGAGATGATTAATACTACTTAGACTTGTAAATTTGATCTAACAGAATTTTCATGGAAAGTTTATTGGGGTCCTCAAGTTTCGCGATGGGTATGTAGATCTTGTTTGCTTTTTAGTATCTTTATTGCTACACTATGATCATTTGGAAAACCGTTCACCAGATAATTCCTGCTGGTATCCTCTGCACTTAAGTGGTGACTTTGTAATTTAATCCATTTAAATAGAGTTACATTGGCTCCACTATTTTTTTATCTCAACAAGATATGGAATGAACAATTCTTTCTGTATTGATGGTTCTTATTTCTCTGGTTTATGTCAGAGGCAAGCGGAAAGAATAAAACGAGATAAAGCACATCCAAGAAGAATGGATGATGCAGCTCCAACAGTTCAACCCGCTTCTCTTGTTCCAGTTGCAAGATTTAGTGGTTCTAGACTTGCTTCGGCTCCTACACCTTCACCATTTCAGTCTAATGATGGAAGTTCTGCTCCACCTCAAAAAACTCGACGTGTATCTTCAGGATCCAGTATTGGTGCTGCTATTGTTGATGTTGAGAACAGTCTTGAATCTGATGTATGCATTTATGTCTCTGGAGAGGCAATTTTATGTGATCTTAACTCCTTTTTCCCCATGGAAGTGGATGACCATATATAAGTCAATAATCATTGTAGCTTGTTTGCTTATTTCAGGAACACGAGAACAAAGAAGAACTGAAGACAAAGCTCAAGGATTTAATCCGTGAGAAATCAGATGCTTTTAACTCGGATACTCATGAAGAGGATAAGGTTCTGTCTATTGAATCCTAAATATACTCTATACATTTGGAGTTAACCCTTTATTTGTCAATTTTTGGGTATCCCCTTCGTTTCTGAACGTGGTTTTTATATACATAGGTGAAGCTAGGAGAACCTGGATGGAGAGAGAGATATTACGAAGAGAAGTTCTCAGTGGTAACCCCTGAAGAAATGGAAAGAGTACGAAAGGATGTTGTGAGTATGCCAATGATATATATCTCAAGTTTTGGTGCTTCCACCCCTGGAGAGATCTTTCTAATTTGTGAAACATTCCTTTGTATAGGTTTTGAAGTACACAGAAGGCCTTTGTTGGGTGATGCATTACTACATGGAAGGTGTTTGCTCCTGGCAGTGGTGAGTTCTGTGTAGCTTGCTCTCTTTAGTATGGTCTAATTTTGTTCATGTTTAAGTTTTTCATTTGGAAGTACCGTAGATTTTTGCTTGTTGAGCTGTCTAGGCATTTCAATCTGTGTTTACTATAAACAGAATGCAAGAGTAATTTGAAGGAAAAGTTTTTTTCTATCATGGATTTTGTATATATTCATGGTCTGATAGAGTTTTACTATGTATATCTTTGTATTAGAAAATATTTTGCCTTTTCGATTTGTAGGTCTCATCTGCTGTGATTTTAGAGGTTTAAAGTGTCACTCCTGATATAATTGTACTTTGATGTTACAGGTTTTATCCTTACCATTATGCGCCATTTGCTTCTGATCTGAAGGATTTGGGAGAGCTGGATATTAAGTTTGAATTAGGAACTCCTTTTAAGCCTTTCAATCAACTTCTTGGGGTGTTCCCTGCTGCAAGGTAATTTACCTTGGGAAACCAGGCTTTTCTTTATTTTTTCCACATTATACTGTTCCTCTCTAATATATCTCTATGACCATTACTTCATTTAATCAGTGCACATGCCCTTCCAGAGCGTTACAGGACTTTGATGACTGATCCCAACTCTCCTATCATTGATTTTTACCCAATTGGTAGTGCTTGCTTTCCTAGTAAAGATTTTGTATAATTTTCAGTGATTATTGTCGTAACAAATAATATGTATGCTCTCTATTGTTGTTTTCTTTAGATTTTGAAGTTGACATGAATGGAAAGCGTTATTCCTGGCAGGTAACCACTATGTCTTGCTGATTGCTTTCGCATGTGAAACACAATCACTACTTTTTAAACTTATGTTACTTTTTCATAAAAGGGTATTGCAAAGCTGCCCTTTATTGATGAAAAACGCCTACTAGAAGCTGTTTCAGAAGTGGAATTTACATTGACGGTATGATGCCCTTCATTCGTCCATCTCTTGTGATGTCCTTCAGATCAAGATGTGTGCTTCCAAAAATATGGACTTATAAGTGTTCTTTCTTTAATCTGCAGGATGAAGAAAAGCGTCGAAACAGCAGGATGTGTGATATGCTTTTCATAGCAACTTCTCATCGCCTGGCTGAACTCATCTTTTCACTTGACAACCACTGTCGGCAATTAAGTGCCAGGGAGAGAGTAGACTTCAAGGTTAAAATCAAACCTGAGCTCAGGTTTGTAAAACAAATTCAAACAAACAATTTTTTAAAAGAAAATTCTTTTACGACTATGGTGGATGAGTATATAGCAAGCTGGGCAGTTGGATATCTCAATAAGACCAACAAATACCAAATCTGTTTCCTCATGTTCTTAGTACTGCTTGCAGTGATGGTATGAACGGCTACTTGACTCCGTGCTCAGGGGAGACTCACCCACCTATATTTAGATCCCCAGTAGAGGGTATGGAGGACATCTTGACCAATCAAGTCATGTAAGACCATGGACCTAGTTTTCGTAAATGTTCAAAGCTTAAATTGATAGAACATTCAAAACTGATTTATTTTCATTGCTTCTCAGATGTTGTATTTACAGACTTCCGGATGTACATAAACACATAACCAGACCTCCTCCTGGTGTCAAATTCCCTAAGAAGGTAAATGATGCTTCTTTGTTTTGTTTGCGACTGTCATCTCTATGTACTTATTATTACATGCATGGTTTAGCTAGTTATTGCTCAGGAAGAAACTTATTTTCAGAGTGACCTCTCTGGATCAATCATCGTGCTAACTTTAGTTGATTGTTTTATTTTTTGTCGTATAGATAGTAGACATAGGAGATTTGAAACCCCCACCTGCTCTGTGGCATGAGGACAACGGAAGGAGACCGATGCATAACAATCATGGGATGCATAACAATCATGGGATGCATAATAATCAGGGGAGGTAATAAAATCTTCAGACCAAGTAAAAAAAAATGCATGTGTCCTGAAATGGCATTGTTGGATATGATAATCGTTATATTTTCTCCTTAATTCTTCAGGCACAATCCACCTGGAAGTGTATCTGGTAGGCATCTAGGAAACGCAGCACATCGTCTTGTCTCCAACAGCTTACAGGTGGGAGCAGACCGGCATGGGTATCAGACACCAACAGATGTACATGCTCAGCATCCACCTGGTTACGGCAACAATCCTCCGTATGCTCCACCAGTTCCTTACCAACATGGTGGCTATATGGCTCCACCTGGCGTGCAAGGCTATGCACAGCCTCCTCCTTACCAAAGTCGAGGTGGGTACCAACCTCGTGGACCCAGTGGGAGATTCCCATCAGAGCCTTACCAAAGCCCATCACAGGGAGGTCACCGCAGTGATAATAGAGGAGGATATCATAATCAACATCAACAACGAGAATGGCAAGGTCAAGGTGCGTCCGAGCATAATAGCCCACGAGGGTATGGTGGTCAGCATCATCACCAACAAGGTGGTGACCGTGACCGCAGAGGAGGGGGAGAAGGTAGAGGAAGAGGAAGTCATCAATATGATCAAGGCGGAAATTCATATTCAGCATTGCGTCCTAGACATCGATATTAAGCACAATGGTACTACTGACTCGATCCTAACCATCAGGTGTAGTTGAATTTCGTTTCATTCACTTGTTTGTTGTATCATTAGAAAATTGAGCGGTTATTGGTCTTGGTTTGACAGCAATCAGAGCAGCTCGGAATACTATAAGGTTACATTAGTTCTCCTTTCAACATTTTTATTTACTGTCATTTGGTTTATCATATTGCATACAGATTCTTTGTATTGTATCTTGTTTTGAAAGATTGTTTTATTTTGTTAAGACTCTCATACACATATACATCTCAATTGGTTTATCCAAAATGGTGGCTTACTGGATTCATAATATTCCCTAGAATTTCTAATTGATTTTTGAAAACAAAAACATACAGATAAAAAATTGAAAGAAACAATAGGATCTTAATTTTATAAATCAAGAACAAAAGTTAATACATTAAACAAAATTTCCAGCATCGTTGCTTCTCTTCATTTCAAGTTTCTACTGTTTTGTATGTTTCTTCAAATTGCGTAAATTAATATTTTCTCAGACGAGTTTTCTTCTTTTATGATCCCTGAAAAAAAGAAAACAAAGTGTCTTTTGTCAACGATGATGACGACGAGAGTTTATTAAAAGGAGAGTACAAACTAGCTAACCTATCTTCACAGTGCTTTTCGAGCCAATTAACACATCCTGTGTTTTCCGGAAGTAGAGATCCAGCTATATGCAATACCTCTTCATCAAAACTTCACAACAATTTTTGTTTCAATTACACAAAAGTTTCAGATCACAACTTCCATTTGACAAATCAGTTAAACAGCAAAAGCTAAAAGTTCTACCTTTGGACTTGAAGACGTAACATTGTTCCAACCTTTAGTACATGTCGTTTATGAGATCTGCTCACAAAACAGTCTTCACCATATCTCTGAAGAAAACAAGAAGATTATAAGTCAGTTTTAACAAAAACATTGGATCAAAAGAAGAAGGAAGTTCAAGACTTATCCGTCAATACATACCATCTTGTACTTGAATTCTTCACGAATATCAATGTCTGTTACGACTGCAGCAGAAAAACCAAGAACAACACAATGGATTGATTCTGGAGAAAGCTTCATAATTTTCCCTTCTGCTTATAATTAACAGACCAGGATTACTTCAACACGCACAAACATAACTAGCAGCAATAACCGGAAAAAAAATTGCCGAGGTGAATGCAAAAAGTTTAGATGAGATCTTCTTACCTACAAGACTATTGGGCTTAGGATCAAATAGTAATAGTCTAGTGTTAACTCTCACACCAAAGTAAGGATGAAGTCCTGCAAGGATTTTAGCTTGTTTGCTTTTCACAGTAGCATCATAAGCCAATAGAACACCATCGAAGGTTTCATTATACCTTCAGAACAAAGATTGATACACAACATTATAAGGAAATCAAAACAGTAGCGTCAAGTATCGTAAACAAACATCACATCACGAGAGCTCAATTGGATAAGCCCCTATCATTTTCATTGAGAATGAAACTACTCTTCTAAGGAAACTTAAGCTTCATTCTTTCCAACATATTCTATGCAGTGTAGAAACAACTAATAGCCAATAAGGAATCTACAAAGCTTCAGTATCACAACCCAGAAGCCAAATTTTGGTTTTTCTGCTCAAACAGAAAAAATGTTAGGTTTCTTCTGGCTTTTGACCTTAAAGAAGAGAAATAAAAAGTAGAAGAAAAGGAACGAACTGGAAAAGAAGAGCACTGAGCTCGCGACAAATTGCCTGAAATACATTTCTGCTCTTTGAAGGATGAATGTAAATCATCAATTCCGCGTCTGAGAGCTTTAATCCCTCCATGGAAGATCAAATTCCTGTTAATTAAAAGCTTTCAGTTTTGAGAATTTGTATAGCGGCAGAACAAAAGAAGAAGTGGAAGCGGCCGGTTTTATTGATTTAGCTTAGGGTTTATAAACACAAGTTCAAGTCTCAATTAAAAACACGACTTCATGAAACAGCTCAATAACAAATTCAGTTAGAAATATAAAATGAAGAACTTGATAGTGTCGAAGAAGAAGGAAAATATAGAAATGAATCTCACCTGAAGCTGAAGAGACTGTAAAGCGAAGAACTAAGCTAAGCTCAGAAACGATAGATTGAGGAAGAAGAAGAAGTTGCTTCGTATTCTAATGAGACTAGGGTTTTCTCAATGTTACAAAAGGGTTTAAGACCAAAACTCAAGAACCCGGTTCGTTAGCTTAACCGAAACTTTGGGGGTTTCAGGACAATTTTGGTTTTCTAGAGCATTAGTTTACTCTTTTCTTTTTACAGAAAAAAATTTGTTTTTTCTATAGAGATGAAGAACATATTCGCACACTTTTTATAGTTTAAAATTGAGTGGATTTTTGAGAATTGAACTTTAAATTATAAATTGAATTTATCGAATAGGACATACTGTAGTTAAAGCAGGAAGATTTTACCATAAATTTTTACTTATGATGCATTTTGTACTGTAACTTTAGTTATTTTGATTTTAGAGAACTCCTTCCTTGTCAAATTTGGATTCGTAAATAACTAAATTGTATATTTATAACACTCATCAACACATCAACCAATACACAACGTGAATAAACACACACACGAATTAAAGAAGGAACAAAAAATACACATAAAAATGAAGCAATGTGTTTCAATAAAAAGCATTGGAAAAAATAATAAAAGCTCACTTCAACGACTGTAATGCAGAAGAGGTAGTGACAAGACTAGATAAGAGACCAACAAGGAGTGCATTGTTATAAGTCGTTGGTTCATTCTGCATTGGGTTCTCTCTTGAGTCACTGAACGTCTCGTTTTGGAAAGGTCCACCTACGAGTGCACCATATGCTATGTTTGGGTTTGGTTTTGTTGAGTTAAACCATTTGAATCCATCTAAGCAACCAGTAGTTGCATCTGCGGGAATCGAAGCTCCTCTATGATGCACAAATTGTGGAAATTTTTCTCCATAACCGACCACAAAGCTCATTCCTAGTGGATTCTTCCCAAGCATGTAATCAGCCTGCAGGAAAGAAACTATTTGAGTTGTCTGATTTTGTTTATGGAAAGATTTGAGTTTTATGTGTTGTTCGTTACCTGCGATTTGGCGAAATCTCTGAGCTCTGTTGCTTTGAAGATTTTCCCGTTGCAAGATATTTTATGGATACGGGAAGTGAGCATGTAATCACTGAAAAGTGAGGCTAAGAATGCTGAGGCCACAGCTTGTTGCATCGAGTCCCATTCAACAACCCATATAAGACCACCTATTGAACAGAAGATTATAAAGATTCAAGCTTTATAAGAAATCAAGTCAAAGAGGCTTTATGTTTTTATGCAATGATAAAGTGAAATTACCGTCTGTTTTACTCTTTGTAGCTGTTGGAGACTGTGGTAGAAGCCCACACATGACAGCTTTGGCTGTATCCCTGTAACTTTTAAGTCCCTTGCTTCCTGACAAATCCTTTTTAAAGAAGAGCAATCTAGATAATAGTACCTGCAATCATTAGGAAGTATAATTGTTAACCGAGTGAAAAAAAGAAATACAGAAATGTTTGGACAGTCTCTTCTCTTCCAATCTAACCTGTGTTCCTGCAAGCTTGTTGTCCCAACTAAACCAACTTGGGTTTCCAAAACTAGCAAATTCATTTCCATTTTTAGACACATAGTTGAGGTAAGTTTTGTCCTCTGTTGCGTGATACAACCAGCTAGCTGCCCATAGTAACTCGTCCCCATATCCGGTCGAATTGTAAAAATCCTGAACTGCAGGTATGTTGATACTGTAAGAGCCTCTGTGACTGTCTGCAAAATCGAACAACTGCTTTGCATGGTTCAGAAGCGTGGCTGAATACTGAGGGTCACTATCCTTGAACACTAAAGACGCTGAAGCCATGGCCGCAGCAGTTTCCGCAGCAACCTCTGTGCCTGGAGTCTTTGTGTCAATTTTAAGGAGTGGTCTCTTCTCCTTCATGGTCTCTGGTCTTTCCCAGCATGGGTGGTCTACTTTTGGATCTCCTACCTACATCAAATATAATCATCACAATAATAAGAACTGATAATCATTGCTTCGAAAAGCCGTTTGCTAACTACAACATTTAGTAATAGAAACTACAGTAACATGAACGAGTAAAAGTTCCAAACCTGAATATAGAGGACATTATCAGAAGCGTGAGCTTTGATAAGATAGTCGGTGGTCCACCGGAGCGATTCTTTAGCAGTAGCCAATTGGTTCACTGCATCCATTTGATCACCATACTCAAGAATCGACCATGCCAAAACTGTAGCAGTGTAAGCCATTGGAAAACCAAACTTTATATGATCTCCAGCATCATATAATCCTTTAGAAAGATCAATACTCGCTTCACTTCCATCGTCAAGACCAGAATCTCCTCTCCAAGGTATTTTATTGTTCTCCAATTTACCAGCTGCATCAAAACATACAAAATTATTCAAATCACACTGAAATGAAGTCAACTAATTTACATCTTGTTAAGAAATGAATTCGAAACTTCAAATCTATAGCTTAAACAACGAACTCTACTGATAAATCTCGAATTCGAATTTCGAAAGTGAAATCGTGGTAACACGACGATAATGGAATAAAAAAAAAAGTTGAAGAAGTAGAAATCATTTACATTTCTGGACATCGAAAAACTTCAAGGCGAGCTTAAGTGCATCGGCATATTTCTTATCAATGGCACCAGGAGGTCCAGGAACAGGACCAGTTCCTTCATCATCACCGGATTTCTTCATTCTCGATTTAACAGTGTAAACAACGGCAAGCACAACAGCAGCCAATACAATAATCGCAATAAACCAACCACACCAACCTCTCGACTTCGATTTCTCATCCCCCATTTTCCAAATGTCACAAAAACAAATCACAAGAGCTTGATTAACTTTCCAAGGTCAATGTAACTGCATTCAGCAGTTGAAGTAGAGAAATTACGTTCCCGGGTCTAAGATTCCGAGAGAGATTTAGAAAATGTAGATGAAGATCAAACAGTGTAAACAGATTGAATCAAAAGAAAGTGGAGAGAGGAGTCACTGAAACTAATCAAAAAACCAAGTAGTTAAGTCGGTGGAATATCACAAGCGGGATTTCAGATCTAATTTCTTTTACCCCTTTAGGATTTTTTTCCGTTTATTTACATTTTTTAATGATTTTGTTTTCTTCATTGTCAGAGGTGTCATATGAAATTACGTTATTACCCCTTTTGAGCTTGATAGTCCAACTTACAGTCACAATTGTCGGTCGCTATATATAATCATTACTTATTAACCAATAAATGATTAATTTGTGACTATTGGGCCTGGGCTTTACCAAGCATTTAAATCAGCCCGTTTAAACATGTTCTCGTCCTTCACAATGAATTTTTCCGTCAACAAACGCGCCAACTTCGCAGAATCCCTAAATCCGAATTTGATCATCAAACCCTGAGAGATTCTGGCTTCGCGTTTCGTTCACTCTTGTCGAAATCCATGAAACAATCATCGTTACCTAATTGCCTCTGCAGAATTGTTGTAGGTTAGTCTTTAACGAGCTACTAAAGTTCCACACTTGCGTTTTTTTGAATCTCCGTAGGTTGAATGTTCGATTCTGAGTAGAGATACGAGATTATACATTGAATGCTTTCTCGTGTTTTTCTAATTCGATTACTTCTTTCAAAATTTTCGGAATTGATGAGTTGATTTTGTTTATCAAAAAATTGAGCTTAATTCTGATCAAACAATAATAGCTGAATTTCTGAGAATTTGCTACACGTCATTTTAATCAGTGAGAGGTGCAAAGTCTCTGTCTTGTGGATATAAATATAGTTGAGTTTTTATTGTAGTTTTTAAATGACAGATGTTGATGGATATTGAAGCTAATCAACAACCAAATCAAGAGAGGTCGAGAAAGCGATGGACTCTCTTTCAAGACAATGTTTTCGTTGACTTGGTGGTCAAACAGATTCAATCAGGAAACAGACCCCAACAATTTTTTTGACAGAACCACATGGAATAACATACGAGAAGAGTTTAATGAAAAGACGGAGCCCAACCTCAACAATACTCAATTGAGGAAACATCTGGAAGTTCTGAGACAACGTTATAACTCAGTTAAATCGTCGCATGTTCAAAACGAGTTTGTTATCGAAGATACAGGATGTATGCTGGGGTTTGACTTGTGGGAAGATCTCGGTGTATGTCTAATTTTTAACTTCTCGAGGTTTTTAACAGTGTTTGACTGATTGCAATGCTGATTTCCACTCATGGTCACAGGTACAGCCTAGGAGTGGACCGGTTAAAGTTAAGGACTGCCCCATTTATGAGCAGCTTTGCACTATATTTGCCGATGATTCCGCTCATGGTAGATATGCTCAGTCAAGTCACTTTGAGGGATTAGAAGAATCCATGGCAACAGGGAATATATCAACACCAACTGTAACGCAGGCAAACACAAACTTGGTGAATAGAAAACGGAGGAGAGAACCAGATTTAAAGACATCTTTGGGGCCTAGTCAGATTGATCAAATAGCATTGGAAAAAATGGCAGGCGCTTTGTCGGACATGGTAACTACTTTGAGATCTAGGAAGGCTAATTCGAAAACGGAAGATGACAGGTTTAGTATTACAAACTGCATAAATGTGCTTGATGAGATAGGAAACGTAGATGAAGGTGTCTACTTTGGAGCTTTAGACCTTTTTGAGAACCCTGGTCTTAGAGAGACTTTTCTGTCTCTCAAAGGTAACAAGTTACGGTTGACATGGTTACAGAGTAAGTACAGGAACTTTCTCCTTAGTTGCACAGTTAGGTTAACTTGAAGCATAGGAGAGAAGTAGTAAGCTGTAAGTTGAGACTAGAAGTTGTTTTGTTGTGTCTGTTCATTACAACAGAAGAAGCATGTAATTGAACTCCGGGTTGGTTTCCTTTTATCTGTTATGATATCCAAGTCATGATTTTTCACAAGTTTGGTGAACAAAACAGTATTGTACAATGTGGACACACAATGAAGAATTGTGAGAAGGGAGGAAAAGAGATCCGTTGATTTGTTCACTATTGCGAGATATTTAGTCATCGTCCTTGAACTCCCTGGCCAGAAGAACAAGAAGAATGTTGTAGTACCTTCTATCGAGGTATCGAGGTTGAACTCCGGAGCCTTGACAAGTAGTGCAAGTCAAGGAACCAGCACCATCACAATTGATGCAGTTGGAGACTTCTTTCTCTCCTCCACCAAGCTCTACGGTCACATTACCACTTCCAACACACAATCTGCATTTCTCTGCTCGACCAAGAAAATATCTCTTCAGACGACAATGCTCATCAAATAAACCTCAATACACAAAAATCCCCCCAAAATGCAGAAAAACTTGAAAGAAAGGCAGAGAGAATCAAATAACGTACGAGCTCCTGTTCCGTTGCAGGGAGAAACAAGGTTGGGTATTTTCTCTCTTAGCCTATGAAAGTGTAGAAAAAGGAAATAGTCAAACCAATGTACTTACTCAGAAGCATTATCAAACATTGATCTCACTACAAATTTGATAAGGTAATGGATGATCAAAATCAGTTTAACAAGACCGAGTCATGGATTCAAATTCAGTGAGAGTAAAAACTGAAAAAGAATCTGAAGACTCGACTCACGGCATTGTCGATTTGATTCTCGTAGAACACAGGGATCCCAATTCCCAATGCAACGCTTGCTACACCAACAGATATGGCGACCTACCCTACATTACAACTCAAAAAATAACCCAATATTCGATAAACCATTGATGACTAAAGTCGACATAGCCAGATATTCAGAATCAGACCGTGTTTGGATCGAGTTCAGCTTTGATTATAGGATAAGATGTTGACGGCGATCGAAGATTCCTCGCCGAGAAAGAAGAGGGAGTGAAATTGATGGGACGATGAATAAACGGAGATTGAAGACGAGGCGAAGATGAAACTGAAACTGGCATTTCGAAGTCGATGCTTCACTTCGTTGGTGTGAAGCTATGAAGAAGAATCGCAAGAGCGCGCGAAGATGACAGGAAGATGAAGAAGAAGCAGAACCAGTGGTTTTGGAGATGGTTCTGGGTTTTGGCGTTAATCTCAGCCACTAGATTTATCACTCGCGGCTAAGATTTATGCACGTGGCTTATTCTACTTCAGAAAGGGTCTTTCTTTTTCCATTATTTTATCTGGTGTATATATTACATTATCTGGGTTTCCAAATTTATTTAGAAAAATAATAATAAAAAAATTGAAGAGGTTTTGAAACCGTACAATAGAAGAAACAATAATAGGGTACGAAGGATACACGATACACCCGCTCAAAAGAAGAAGATCGTAACCGTCAAATACTAATCCAACGACCAGTAATCTCTCAAATCTCAAGTTAGATGAACAAAATATATTTGAAAAAAAAGTATTCGCAAGTCACAATCGGATACGAAGAATACTCTTTGCTTTGGCACTCTCCATCCTTGTCTCACCTTTCTCTCTCGCTATCGTCTCCGTCTTTTCCTCCGTTTTACCGGAAAATTCCCCAGAACCGTTTTGTTCTTACAAGGTATGTGATCGTTCAATCATATAAAGCGTTAACTACTTCTTCCTCTCTATAATCGAAATGCTTAGTCCGATTGTTTTTCTCCCAACGATTTAAATTGAAGGACTTAGTGATGACTTTCCACTTGTTCAACATTCTAATCCCTTCTGTTTTGTTTGAATGCTTAGAATTATTTTATGATACTTGCATGTCGTTTCACAATCTGAATTTGTTTTATATGTTTATCAGGTAATCGCAATGATCGGATCATTTCTAACAAGAGGGTTTATGTATGTTACTCAATGAATTTGATCTCTTCTTTTTGTGTTTCTTAACTCAATTGTTCAACTTAAAACCAACTAATGAAATCATTCAATTGTTTACAGATCGCTTTTTGGATACGCATATCCTGCTTATGAGTGCTTCAAAACAGTCGAACAAAACGAGCCTGAGATTCAACAGCTCCAATTCTGGTGCCAATATTGGTAAGCGGTGACATTCTCATGGGATTTCTTACCATAAGCTTCTGTTGTTCCTGAAATTTTGCTAAATCTTGCAGGATTTTAGTAGCTCTTTGACGGTTTTCGAAAGAGTTGGCGACACTCTTGTCTCGTGGTAAGTGATTGTTAATATGTAATCAATCACCAAGAGTTTCATTATGTTTATTTGGTTTTTGGTTATGTTTAATTGAAGGTTGCCAATGTATAGCGAAGCAAAGTTTGCATTCTTCATTTATCTCTGGTTCCCAAAGACCAAAGTAAGTAAAAGCCATTGGAATATGTGAAAGTAATCTCTATTATCTTTGGATTCTACACTTGTTTCTCTAATTTTATGTCCTCTGTGTACCATTTCAGGGAACTACATACGTTTACGACTCTTTCTTCAAGCCATATATCGTGAAGCATGAAGATAAAATTGATCGTAACTTGATGGAAGTAAAAACTAGAGCTGGAGATGTGGCAATGATTTGTCTCCAAAAAGCTATCAGCCATGGACAAATTAGATTTTATGAGATCCTGCAGTATATTACAGAACAGTCAACACCAAAATCTCAATCTAAGGTAATTTGTTTTCTTCATCCCTACACCATCAGTTTCTATTACATAATCTCAACTCTTTGTTTATGTTTGAGAATAGGAAAAGAAACAGGCAACAACTCCTCGAACTGATGATCCACTTCTTACGGCGACACAAAACAAATCCACTGACTGAGCTAGAGGCCTCCATGAAGAAAACGGCAATACTGATTTGTAGGAAACCATTGACAATAACACACTTTACAAGTTTTAAATTTGGAATAAATTATATGTTGTTGGTGTCACTTTCATAATGTAAATTTAATTGCTATAAGTTAACATAACTACCGACACGTGGATTCTTCATTCAAGCTGTATATACTTTAAGAATCCAATTTTTATAGGGCCAAAAGCCCAAAACCCAAATCCTTTTCCATGGCACTTAACTATGAGTCAATTCCTTATTAGCCCATCACTCCATGCTCAAATCCTTTTCCATTCATTTTCTTTATTAAGTGATTGGTTTGAGTGTTGATGTCATGGTTTTTCTTCCTTAAGTTTGGATTTGGTTCTTAGTTTTGGCAATTTTAAGTGAGCATTTTATTTCTTCGGAAAAAACTATTTTTGTGATTCAAATATGTTTGTCGTTAAAGATATCATGAGAGAACTCTTTAGATGGTATTCGGGTCTTAGTATATTGAGTTTGGTTTCATCATTAGATAGTAGCAATTCATTCTCTTTGTTATGTTGGATTGATTGTGTCCATTGTTTTTTTTTTTGTGATCTAGATATCCTGTCGTTGTAATCTTTTATATCTATATAATTTAGATTCAGATGACAAAAAAAAGGGTAGAGGTGATGTTTTTTCTGAGCCATAGCTTAATACCTTCCAAATCCCCAACAATATGACATGATTCTCAAAATTGAATTGAATGGAAAAATAGCAAAAATAACATTCAACCACAAGACAAAATTTTTATTAGAATTCAGGTAGAAAATACAACATAAATGATATAGTTTATGCTTTTAGGATCGTGTTTACTAGCAAACAAATTCATCAAAACCTTCGAAAATAACTTTAACAAATATATCAAATGAGTATATCTTCGATGGAGTGGACTAACCTGTTTTGACATTTATATTTCCTATTTTTTAATAAAGAAATTAAATTTGGTCAATACACCAAAAGAAAAAAAGCTGCAGAGTAATTTATAAGATGAAAGGGAACATACGAAGAAGAAATCCATAACCACAGGACCACACTGTTACTAGTTGCATGATATCATCATTGTGTTGAAATACAAAATATCTAGAAATATTTAGTATTGTATTGTATATTTGTATGTAAAACAAGGAAGAAAAACACTATAACATTAGTAAATTAATGAGTCGTCGAGAGACCAATAATTGAGGAAAACATGTAAATGATAATGATTGATAAATCGGACTATATAAATTAGGGACCATTTTTGAATGAACATTGTTGTGATATCTATCTACTCAAATCAATTGCATTTATTGATCACATAAAGCTTGTTATATCATTATGATCCAATGTGAATGATCTAAAGAATGTCAACAAGACCATCTTCTTCTTCCAACTCTACTTCGAAGTAGCTAAAGCAAAATAGTTAATTAATTCACAACAAAATGAAAACAATAATGATAGATTTTTTAGTTACTAAAGACCAGAACCAGGTTCGTTTTCTCAAATCTAATTATATAACAAGTTATTCAATTATAGAATGAGTGTGTGAAAACAAATACATTGGAGTTGTTACAAGAGTCTTGTATTTTAATAGACCTCACGCAAACATCTATTAGTCCAGCCAAAAGAATTTTTGTATAGTCTTACTATAGTGGTACAGCGAAAATCATTTTTTTTTTGTCAACGGCAAATTATATTGGACCACAACTGGCCAGTCCAATAGCCAAATTCCTATTTTAATAACGAAAATCATTTAGAATAATTGTAATATGCTACCAGAGTTTAACTTCATTTTTTAATTTATTGTGTGTGATATTCAAAAATTACATCCCATTTTTATAGATTTTGATACGTTCTTTGTGGATTACTAGACGAAATTGTTGGTTGAACTTAAAACATCGATAATATGCTATTTGATATTAAACAATTTCGATTAAAAGAAAAATCTATATGTATTGAAAATGTCAAAAAAGCTTAATGTTTGTTTATTTGTACATTAATAATTAATAGATTACTATAAATTATATCCGCGTTATAATATATGATTTAATTATTGTGATTGTTTTTTTTAAACCATGTTCTTTTAGATTAATAGATCTATGTTGATATTTTGGAATACTGTTTTTGAAATATTATTTTAGAGACGCGAAACTCAAACCAGTTAGAGGAACCAACCCTGATATAATACCTAAATAGGTCAAAAATTTATGTACCCAAAAAAGTGACTGAACCCGAAGCGGAACCAAATGAAGAACCAATTTTTAATTTTGAAGAGTTTTTCTATTAGTTTTTTAATAAAATTTTGAACTTTTATATAAAGAACACATGAATATGAATTCAGTCTATACCGAACTGAACCATACCCAAAAAAAATATCCGAATAAGTTTTAAATCAAAAGAACCAAAATACCGAATAAGAGGAACATAACCCGACAAAATATCAGAAAATATGTCATAAATCATGTCTACAAAAAACTTGAATCCAATTTTTGATTGGAAACCGAATCAAAAAACCAAATTTTTACTGAATGTGTTTTTATTAATTTTACTTTTTTGTTAAGTCTTTTCTATTAAATATTTATTAATTTTAAATTTTTATATACCCATACTATAGCGCAAATTGATTATTTTTATTTGATTTCTTAGAGCTGTATATATTTTTTGGAATATTTTTTTGAGATGTTGTTTTAAATTTATTTTCAATGTTAATGGATTAGTAAAATATATGTACATTGTATATTCATTTTAAAATTTTATGTAACTTTAAATTTATGTGAAATTGTATACAATTAATCCAAATACATTTAGAGATGATAATTAGTATCTGAACTGAATAGACCTAAATTCGGATCCTAAGTAAATAGTATAAAAGGTATAATTTACAGTAAATTCATTCAATAATATATGTTTACTAAAGAATAAACTTGACCCCAAACATCTTTCAATAATGTACATTATTTGTTAATCTAAACAATTATAAATAATGTACATGTATAGTGTCAATTTTTTTTTAAAAAATTATATAAAAGACAAAATAAGTAAATGGTAAGAATATTTTTTGAGTATATATATAAATATATGTTTTCAATTTTAAATTAAACATTTTATATGGCAAGTTTTATCAGGTTGTGTCGCAGTGAATACAAATTTGATAAAGCGGGGTGTGAGATGTGATACTAGTTGTTCCCGCTATAGTGCGGAACATGAGTGCATCACCCATGTCTTATTCAAGTGTCCACCTGCCATTCAGGTATGTGCTCTATCTTGTATCCCGTCGGTACCAAATAGTTTCCCTGGAGCGTCTACATGGTTTAATTTGGATTATTTGTTTGCAAGGTGATCTGAGGATGCTAATATGAATATATTTTCATGGATATTGTGGCACATTTGGAAAACAAGGAATCGGTTTTGTTTTACAAATCAGGATTCAGATCCTCGAAAAATCTTGTCTAATGCAGTCACTGATCAGGCAGAATGGGCAGAGGCTAGAAAAGACCGCCCAGAGGCTAGTGCATCACATCTTGCGGGATGTGAGGAGAGACAAATGGCTTTAGCTTTCCCTACCACAACTAACTTACATTCCACAGGCTATAGATGCTTTGTGGATGCGTCCTGGAAGGACACTGATCGATACTCAGGTCTTGGTTGGTATTGTTTTCCAGATTCGGTGAGAGGAGAGTGTTTGGGTGCCAGACGAATTTCTTGGAGTCTGTCGGCCCTGCATGCTGAGGTAGAAACAGTGTTATGGGCTATAGAGTCTTTAGGGGCACTACAAATCATGGAGGTGGAGATTTCGACGGATTGTAGGACGGTGATACAGATCTTCGAACGACCAGAGGAGTGGCCAGCATTTCAGTCTTACCAGGAGGAGTTTCTCAGACTGAGTTCGTTGTTTTTGGACGTATCTCTATTTTTTCTTCCGGGATCTCTCAATCATCGAGCAGACTTCTTAGCTCACCGGGTCAGGGAAGTTGTTTAATTTTTGGGTTGTATTTCCTCTGTACTTTTATTCATATCTTATTTGTCGTCGACAAAAAAAGAAGCTAAAATATAAATAAATAATTCAAGTATATTTGAGTGTATTATTCTTTTCATTTTTTTTTGTCGAAGAGTGTATTATTTCTTATGATAAACATTTGTTATGATTTATATTAGATTTTTGTTGATTTAAATTTTTATTAAATTTTTGTAACAAAACCTATTTTATTCCTATTTGTAGGGATAATTATGAATTTTATGTTAAATTTATCTTATAATTTATAACATGCCCAAAATGAAAAGTTATTCCGCTTAGTATTTAAGACTAGAGTCATATCCGCATTATAACACATAATTTGATTGTTTTTATTGTCTTACTAAATCGTGTTCATTTAATTTGTTAGATCCGTGTTGATTTTGAAATATTGTTTCTGAGATTTTGCTTTAGAGGCCCGAAACCCGAAACAAAATCAATCTGAATTAAAAGAATTGAAACTGAAAAATGCATAAATGGATTCTAAATTTATGTATAAAAAAACAGACTTGAACTCAATTTGAAACCGAATTAAAAACTAAATTTGAGGTTCTTAGAGTTTTACTATTACTTTTTTTCTCTCTAATTTTTAGTTTTTATATAAAATACTCGAACTGGACTTGAACTGATCAATTATTAAACAGTTTATATGAATAAAAAAAAATTGTTTGATATAAATTCCTTGGAGCATTCTTTAACAATTACTTTAGATATATATTTTTTAAAAGTTTATAATATAAAATGATATTCAATTATACCATGTATCATTTTTGATTGTGTTACATTAAAATAAGATTTAAATCACGTATATATTCTACTATAGTTTTACCAAATTTTAAAATTTTAAATATATCTAAAAATTAAATGTTCCTAAACTATTAACCACACATAAATTAGTATGCATAGTATATGATAGTCGTGTTCTTTGTTCTTTGTTGAATCGCACAACCGGCAACGACGGCACATATTTTACACTATTATAGCAGAAAATTTAACAATAAAGAGTCGCAGTAAATGAGAAATGATAAATGATTTTCAAAACGATCGCTAAAAAAGTTAGCGACAACACTGGCTCTTTATTTTTTTCAATTTTGGCAATTTTTTAGCCGTTGCCTTATTGCTTATTTGGAATATTTGTGTGTTTTAAGCTTTATTTTTGTATTGCATTCGCCAATCGTGGGACTTTGCAAAGAACACGACTGATATCTAATATATTGGACACCATAAATTATGTTTTGAAATAAATTTGGTATAAACCATTGGAGATTTAAAGCAAAACTTGGAAGAGATTGACATTTCTCTCTTCTTATTCCTCAAGCTCATCCTCGTTTTCTTTCTTAGAATTCTATGAATTCCGGAGATTAATCTGAACTTATGTATGAGATTCTTCCGATTATCAAAAAAGTAGATAGAACACAAATATCTCCATTTCTTCATATATTTAAACCATTGTACCAAACCTGTAATACCCCAAATCACACGTGCATTTTGTAACATTGCTACATTATAATAGTAAGCACATTTTGAACGAATATTTAAGAGAGTTCATGTAAAAGATCCATAATTCATAAATTCAAGATTTTGTAGAAATACGAATCTATCTCTCTCTCCGTCGGTGTTATACAAATCTTGTATCGTTCGTGGCTCTATATTTAATGCAAATTCAAAGCACTTTTTTTTTTTTTGTCAGCGGTAAATTATATTGGGGCACAACTGGTTGACCCACTAGCCAAATTCCTACATAATGTAGGCTGGGAGACTCGATCCCTGATTATGCAAATGAATTGTCTTATGTGTGGACTTATCGCTGCCACTAGACTATGAGCCAATGAGCCATTTGCAATTCAAAGTACTTAAAAGTTATACAAATTGGGAATTGGAAGAAATCTCTTCTCTTTACTGCAATGATGGGTAATATTAATATTAAAAAATTGCGAAGTTATACATGTCAAAAAGATTTAAAATCTCAAACCAATCTTAACCACCCACGTGGTCAATAGAGAGTTAGAGACACTTTAACATGCACCACGATTAAATTTTCTGTCAGTCGAATAAATTCCATTGTCACCGGACTCACTGATACTATCAATTATTTAAATGTTACGTAAGTAAACAATTAACTTTACTTTTACTTCATTTTGAAATTCAAAAAAAAAAAAAAAAACACATTTCTAACAGATTCTCGCGCTCATTTTCTTCATTAAAAGTTAAGAATATATAAATTATTAATGAAATGATGAAGGCATCAATCCGGTTGAATTAGGCAGGTCAATGATTCGAATTAGTCTCATAAGCTGAGAAAACAACTACGAGAAATTGCAGCTGACATCTTGAACCAGGAAGAGAACGCTCCTTCCCCGGAACGCTCCCTTCCCAGAACACTCCAAGATCGACATCAGGACTTCTTCGAGGAACGTGGAAAAGATCAAGAACGCAAGTCAAGACCAAACTACACGACAAGGGAGAACCAAGACATTCAAGAATCTTTAGAAGTTGACCAAGAATCAACAAGACCCGAGCTGGAAGTAACCAACAAGCACTACAAGAGAACACAGCTTTTACAACTCCAAAATTCGTCCCTAAAGCGTTGTAAAGACCTTTTACAACGCATTAGGGACGCCACCTGGTTCGTCGTGTCTTGCACGTCGTAAGGCACAAAACGTTGTAAAAATGTTGTAACATTTAACAACGCAAAAATAACGTTGTTAAAACGTTGTAAACTAGACGTTGTAAAGACGTCGTAACATAAAGTGGGGGTTGTAAATTCGATGGCAAACTAAACGTTGTTAGTTAGTTGTAAACTTAACAACTAACTTACAACGTTTAGTTTACAACTAAGTAGATTCGAAATCTTTTATAATGTTTTAAAGTCGAAATGTGTTACAACGTATTAAGTCAAAAACTTTACAACTAACTAAAGACGAAAATTTTACAACTATTTAAAGACGAAATTGTTTACAACTACTTAAAGACGAATATTTTACATCGAATTAGGGACTAAAATTTGTGATTTATTTTTATTAAAATGTGAAATTTAATTTTCTGTATTTAAATAAAAAAAAATGAATAAATTAAAATTATAATATTAAACTAAAATATAAAATTAAAATGTTTTTACAAAATTTAATTACAAATTACAAAATATTTAACGGAGTAATTCATCGAACATGTCAGAGCTACGTTCGTTCTGATCTTTAGCTACACGCTCGTTCAAATCGACCTCGACATTCTCGGTAGGCCTAATCCTGAGGCTGCGACGTCTAAGCTCCAAAGCCGCAGATGCATGTGGATTGCCCGCGACCAAAATATCCATCATGGATTCCATGGCTGCGAATTTCTCATCCGTCGTTTGCTTTAGCGAAGCAATTTCCGCACGAGATTCCTAAAACTGAGTACGGAGTGAGTTTTCGCCTATCCAGTTAGAAGTGACTCTCTGGACATCTTGGGCGGATCCTATACCAATAATCCGTCCCTTTTTAGTTGAAGCGATCTACAAAAAAGATTTGTCAGGAAAAAAATATTATTTAAATTAAAGTATTTAATTTAATGCCTGCTTATAAATTGCGTTGATCTTCGGAGCACTCAATTGGACTGGAGTACCGTCGGTGGATTCCTGGGAAATCTGTGTTTGGTGCTCCTGAACCGCAGCTTCAACCTGGCTATGTAGCAGCTCACACCCTGGATCGACGAAGACGCCAGATTTCTTCTTATGGGTTGCGGCATACAGTTCTGGAAGCGTAGGAATCTGTCCAGTTCTTTCCGCCTAATAAAAAAATTTAAAATTAAATATTAATTTATGTTAATAAATAGTATAAATGAAAAAAATTATTTTAAAAAGTACTTACGATTTGTATTGCCACTCCGCCAAAAGGGATTTGGCCCGCAGTGTGCGGCATTGCGACTGGCAAACCGTCGGGGCCAATCGTCTTCCGGGAGGCGGAACACTAAGCTGTTCTCCTCACAGCCACATGGTCTACCCAGTAACTCTTCAGTCCATCCCAACAAGCGTTGGTCATGAATGTGGGTTTCCCGTCATCTCCCTTCACCTCCCACTCGGTTTTCCAATCCAAAAATGTGTTAATAAGCCGTTTCATGGCTTTGCGGTTGAATTCATGTCGGACAGTCTCGTTGATAGAGACTTCCCAATTCCAACATTGCTAGTAGTTAACGTAATTAATTAATTTATTATTATATATTATAGTATGTTGAATAAAAAAAATTAATGTTAAAAAAATAATTACCGCAAAAATCTTGAACCACGTTATGCGAATGTAATGTGGTGTTGATTTCCAATTTGGAGTCGCCTCCACAAAATAGCTTTTGATGCATTCCGTGATGCTTCGTCCCACTTTGCTATCAATACCGAACCTGAAATTGTTTTAATATATATTATTAGTTATTTAATTATAAATGTTTAAATTAAGTATGTAAAATATGTACCAATAGGTTCCAGTAGGACGATCGATGTGTAGATGCAGAAAATTCTCGCGGTTTGGTGCCACGAGAATATCCTCAACCCAGTACTGCGCACAAGGTGCATCTGGCGGCACCAGAAGGTCTGGATGGACCGCAACATTCGTCGGAGGGGGATCTACGGCCACTTCTGGTGCTGGGGAACTATGCGGTGGTGTATGACTCTGATGATGTGACTGCGTCTCTGGCACAACCGAGGAAGTAGATGAGGATGCGGTGCCGTGCAACATGTCACTGTAATGGACACGGCGTGTATGCTTACGGGGTGCCATAATTTGTACCTACAAAAGGATATTCCATAAATTAGACATTGGATACTACTAAATAATATATGAACTCTAAAGTCTAAATTCCGTATCCACTACATAATTTCTAAACAACCTACATTATTCTAAATCCTAAATTTGCAAAAAAAAAAAAATTGTAGAGAGAAGGGAGAGAGGATACCTTAGAGAGAGATTGTGGATTGGATAATGATGGAATGATGTTGCAAAATTGGTGTTATATTTATAGGGAATACGTGGAGTTGTAAAAGAGTTGGGAATTCAGAAAACGTCGTAAAAGAGTTGTAAAATTAGGGTCGAATATACAACGTATTCGATGTAAAGACGTTGGCAAATGTGGATTCAATGTACCATTACGGTACAATTCATTGAGACGTTATGGTGAATTCAAAGGCCTGTAACGGTATAGAACAAAACGTCGTAAAGACGTTGGCAGCTAGCAACGTCTTTACGACGTTCCTGGCTCCCGACTCCTTTACGACGATTTTAAGAATTTAATTTTTCCTAAGGTGTTATACATCATATAAATCATATCAACACTATAAACCATATTACAAATGTGGGATACAAAAGATTCATGTGCTCAAAACGTCGTAAAGACGTTGGGAGCTTAAAACATCGTAAAGACCTTGTTAGTTGCCAACGTCTTTACGACGTTTTAAAGAATTTCATTTTTTCCTAAGTGTTTATACATCATATAAATCATATAAAATACTAGATTGATTTTAGCGGAATATTTAGCGGAATGTTAGATTGATTTATAAAACTTAGGTTGATAATTTTTTTTTTTATTTGTAAAACTTAGTTTGATTAAAATTTGATTGCTAAATTGACATAATACATTGTTCTTACATTATAAACCGTAGAACCAACGATGCGAAATGCGACGTTTCTTCTGTCAGGCTACCAGCAACGATTGACCCTTCGACTTTTGACAGATTCTTTGCTTTGCCCTTAAGTGTTTTCATAAAACATTCAAATGGATACATCCATCAAAAATGAACAGGTCCTGCTAGGAGGGCTTCATGAGGAAGGTCCAGTGGCAGATGTTCCATAACATCGAAGAACGAAGGAAGGAAAATCTTCTCTTAGTTACACAACAATAGCGGTATATTTGTTGAAAGTTGTTCCAAACCTTCTACTGTGATTGTCCGTGCACTCAAATCTCTAAAAAAAGCTCCAATACCTACAATATAAGAGTTATATACATATGTTTATATTTATTACTATAATATGTTAAACAAATACCTGCAAGTGCTTCATATACAGTTTTTGGAAGCAACTCCGCCAAAGCAAAAGGTAGTAGTCGTTGCATGAACACATGACAATCATGACTTTTCATCCCTGTAAACTTTTGCCCTTGCTCAACACATCTTGAGAGATTTGAAACATACCTATCAGGAAACTTCACCTCTGATGACACCCAATTGAATAATGTCGTTTTCGCCTCAGATGACAACCTAAATATCGGAACTGGAATTTTGCCGTCACTTTTGATATGCAACTCACTCCTTGAACAAATAGCTGGTAAGTCTAAACGTGAATTCCTGTTATCCTTTGTCCTACCAGCCACATTCAAAATCGTATGCATGATATTCTCAAAAAAATTCTTCTCGATGTGCATCACATCCAAATTATGTCGAATCAACAAATCTTTCCAATATGGCAGCTCCCAAAATATACTCTTCTTATTCCAGTTATGATGTCGTCCGTAATAATCCGACATATTATTAGGAACATGCCAATTACCCCCTTAAGGAAGAGTAGCCAAAGCCCCGTAATAATCCATATTTGCTTCGATTTCCTCTCCTGACAGATACAATGGTGGAGGATCCTTTACCTTAACTTTACTCCTGAATAGAGTCGTTACCTTCGGTAAGGATGGTTAATTGGAAGAAATCGACGATGACAATCAAACCAAGAAGTCTTTCTACCATGCTTCAGTTGGAATGCATCTTTTCTCCCAATGCAATATGGGCAAGCCAATCTCCCATGTGTTGTCCAACCAGATAACATTCCATACGCAGGGAAGTCACTTATCGTCCACAT
Source organism: Lepidium sativum (assembly GCA_023374145.1). Classification (NCBI taxonomy): domain Eukaryota; kingdom Viridiplantae; phylum Streptophyta; class Magnoliopsida; order Brassicales; family Brassicaceae; genus Lepidium; species Lepidium sativum. Next base: position 24,505 of record JAKUCM010003545.1, read on the forward strand.
AAGCACCGCCTTCATCGTAAAAGTTTTTTGGACAGAACAATCATATGCTCGAAACCCATGCGTCTATAACTGTTTCAGCTCATGAATCAAATGTTGCAAAAACACGTCAAGATACCGTTTCAGATGATTAGGACCATGAACAAGTATACTTAGGAATAAAAATTCTTTTTCCATGCACATTCCCGGAGGAAGGTTATAAGGCGTGAGGATTACTGGCCACAAAGAATATTGTTTGTCAGACATTCCAAACGGACTAAAACCATCGGTGCATAGAGCAAGGTAAACATTCCTAATATTACTAGCAAAATCTTTGTGTACTGTATTAAAATGTTTCCACGTCTTGGCATCTGAGGGATGATTAATCTCTCATTCTGTCTGTGAGTGCTCTGCATGCCATCTCATCGCAGCTGCTGTCCTCTCCGACTGATATAACCTCTTCAATCTATCAGTTATTGGCAAATACCACATCCGTTGATACGGAACCTTCTTACGCCCACTCCCTTGTGCCTTATATCTTGGTTTGTTACAGAACCGACATTAACATATCATCATCTTTCCAGTAGATCATACAATTATCTATACAAACATCAATGGTTTCGCACGGCAACCTAAGACTATAGACCAATTTCTGCGTCTCGTAATATGATTCTGCACAAACATTGTCTTCTGGCAAATACTCTTTGAGCAAGTCAGTCCACATATTTATGCATGATTGAGATGAATTACATTCTGTTTTAATATTCATCATCCTAGCTGCCAATGATCAGTATTAG
>JAKUCM010003547.1:0-38038 GCA_023374145.1 Lepidium sativum
TTTCAAACCAAACTTCACGTGAAGTATAATTTCGGAACTACAATGTTTAAGGGTTAGTGCAAATTTTACCTGAAGTCTGCTACTCCGAAACTAAAATTGAAATTAATTGGATTGTGCAAAACCAAAATTAACCAACAATTGAACAAGAAAATTAACCTACATATAAATAAAAATTTTAGAAGAAAAAAAAACCCTCTCCACTTTTTTTTATCTCTTTTTCTCTCTCAATTTCTTTTTTCTCATGTTCCATGGGAAGCCTCTAGCCACCGAATCCTCTTGTCTATGGCCAACATCCATCATGTCTCTAAGAAAAGTAGATTTATTTGGAAAATATTGAGTTTTTTTCTTTTTCTTAAAGTATTGATTTTTTATATATTTTATAGTTAGAAATTGCATTTTTAATGAATTGTATGTGAAAGATCTAATCTTTTTGAATTTTCTTGTGAAAGATTTTATTTTTACAGAAAGTTGTGTGAAACCTAACAGTTTGGTAGCCCATCTCTGTTATTCCTTGGTGACAAACCTTTGTTCCAGCAAGTGCTTTAGACTCTTCTAGTTTATGCATATTGTGAAACGTTGCCCTGAAAGATAGTGTCTCCAACATTGGACTGCCAAGACGTCGGGGAGACTTTGTAACTTTATTCTTTAAAGTCAGAACGGAAAACTTAGAAATCCGTTCATCATTTTTTGTGCTTTCTGTTAAAGATTTGTTTTTGAACTAAAATCTTGTGAATCAATTTGATTTTTTTATCTTGTTAGTTAAAAATTACATTTTTAATGAATATGATGTGAAATACTATATTTTTGAATTTTTCTTGTGATTTTTTTTGAATTGTTCTTGTGAAAGATCTATTTTTGAATTTGTCTTGTGAAAGATCTAAATTTCTAATGATTATTATGTGAAAGTCTTTATTTTTAATATTTTCTTATCAAAGTTTACATTTTTGCTAAAAATAATGTGTAAGAATCAATATTTTTTTTTATCTTTTGTCTGTTAAAGATTACATTTATATTAAGTATTTTCGTTAATTTTTTTAAGTAGAATTCTTATTAAAAATTTCATAAGAAGACTTTTTAAGTAGACTTCATAAGCAAATTTCTTAAGAAGACTTCTCAAGAAGAATTGTCAAGAAGACTTCTTTTTCGAGACTTACTTTAAGATTTAATTTTATTAATTTCATAATAGTACTTAAGAAGAAGAAGAAGAAGTGTTGAATATTATACTCTCCGAATCCAGAAAATAGTCAAATGAAAAACTAATCTCTGTGTTGAATTGCAGACTCCAGGTGAAGTCTACATGGAGCACAAATTTCATATGAACTTTACTTTCTACAACTTTCGGAAATATGCATAAAATAACTAGATTTGAGCTAAGGATTATATTTACTTTAGTTAGATGCCCAAAATGTCGGACTAACCGTTAATCTTTACTTTTACTTGCTAAATGCACCGAAAAATGGAATCTTTGAGAATTTTGAAATGTTAAAATGAAAATTAGAGTGTTTTGTGGATAGAAATGAAGAGAGAATGAAAGAAAATATGGTTGGAGATTATTAGTGGTAGTTGGTAAGCTTGAGTATAGAAGATTTATGGGCATTTAGAATTAAAAAATGATATTTTGTAAATATTATAGGTTTGATAAATATTATGGTAATTTTATGATTTTCTGAAATTAAAAAAGAAATAAAAACTAATGAAATTTTCGAAAAAATTATGTCAAGAATAAAAGATAATTTGGAATAGTTTTAGGAGAGAGAAAATTGTGGATTATTTGACCCATTGACCAAAGTCAATAGGTCATTTTATAGACAATCTCTATTTTCATATTATAAAAATCTTGTTTCACCTAATTCTACGTAATTCAATCAATAATAATAATATTCTATTAAGTAAATTCTACATTTGCATAGAAACTTTTTTAAAAAATAATAATAATAGCCAAAAAATGATTACTTGTTTCCATTCACAACGTGAAAACCAACTATATAACTTACCAATACACAAACAATTCTAAATAAAAAGGAATAGGAATCATATTTTAAGGAGGCTCTGACTTTTATCTCAGTGGTAAATGGAAAGAGGACATAAATGATAAGAAGACCTCACGACTCATGAGTGACCTGCAAAATGTGGCAACTACTCATTATTGAAATATTGGCAGGAGTAAAGTATGTGCCCAACTTACATCATATGTGGATCATCAAAACAACTTTGATGTATTTGTAACGCTTTGACCACCACTATCTATGACCTTTGAGACCTAATTTCACTTTTTGTTGTTGATGGTCGGTATGTTATTTTACCAAAAACATCTTTAACTCTAGAATGTTGTCAGAGCTACTAACGAAAAATGTGACTTTAGTAACATAAATAGCCAAATTAGTTCTTTAAAAAATTTCTATTACAAAACCGTCCATATATAAGCATATTAATGTATATATAAATAAATAAAAATAGTTTGTTTACGATTTTTGAATAAGTTTTTAAACATCCAAGTGATCTAATTAGCTAGATATCAGGTGGAGAATTCAAATCCCACCCACTCTAGTCAAAACATTTAGACTATAAATGGGTTTTGTCGATCTAGTGGATTGTCGACAAAAAAAAAACTTTTTAAACTCATGAACCTAAATTATTAACACATCGATTTGTTTTGTTTCACTATCCGTTTTCCGTTGTGGTATACAATAACATGATCGGATCCTACATGGCTCCCATCAACGGCATAAATAGGACGGACCCACAATTCAGTATCTGAACCTGATGGTTGGTATGGACTCTGGACTGGACGGAAGAGTTACAGAAAAGGTACAAGATGACAAGTGGTAAGCACAGAGTGAAGGTGAAGAGTAGTGGAAAAAAGGTTTACCTTCATCAGATTTTGTCTCATTTGATTAGATAGAGAGTTGAACTATTGATGTGGATACTAGTGATCTGCCAATACGAGTAACTCGCTCTTTCCTATAATTAGTTTTAAAAAAGAAAAATAAAACTATAATATGTATATAACATAGAATTTTTAAAACTCTTGAGTCAATCAAAATATCTTCATAGTCTCGTCATGACTACCCTAAATCAGAATGAGATAGTGAAGCCATTCACTGACTTGTATAAGCAAATCTCGAAACTCGGAGGCTTAATATGACAGGTTTAATAGCAACTTAAATGGAATGTTTGTATTCGGATATATACTTGAAGTTTTTATGAAAATAGGCACTTTATATTTGACAAATTTGATAAAATGACAAGTTTTATATATACTTACAGATGTAGGTCATTTAGCATTTGTAGATATTAAACCTTACCTTTATAAGTGTGGAAACTCATGTGAAGTGAAAACATCTTTTGTACTTTTTGTGACGATGACGAAGTTTTTTTGTTGTAATTTTTGTGAAAGAAAAAAATGCGTTTAATAACCACTTTAGAATTAATAAAATGAATAATTCTGTAAGAATAACTCGAAAATACTATTTTCCAAAATATTGAGTAAGTAAAGTGGTTTTTCCACTCAAAAAATTATCCTTAAAATCAAAGAAGGACAAGCATGGAACAGGAGGACCGTTCACGAACTTGGAGTGCAGATCTAATGCTATATGCAAGATATGATCGAAAAACAAGTTTTCCAAGATTGTAGTTGATTTTGTAAAAAAATTGGTACATGATCTTGACCCGAGTGATTTGAAGATAAGCTTCATTTTTTGACGGATACTAGTTTCTCCAGCAAAACTTACATAACTCTTTGAGAAGATACGAAAAGTTATATGATAAATTAACATTTTTCAACTTAGTATTCTTGCCATCACTAACAAAAAAATAGCCAAATCATCTTCTAACACACTAGCCATTTGATCTTGTTCCTCTCTCACCGACATTGTAACTCAAACAAGTCGAATTCTTTGTGATGTCATTTGGTCTCATAAACGTTCCAACAACATTTCAATCTCTTATAATTGTGATTTATTTTTATTTTTTCCAAGTGTTTTGTTTTGGTTATTTTTTGATGATATTTTGATATATATATATATATATATATATATATATATAGCTTTAATCTTGCATCATTTAAAACATATTCCTGCTAATTGAAGTTAAATCTTAGATAAAGTTCAATATCATAATAGTTGGATAAATAATCATTACAATACACATCATTTTTTTCATAATATAATGTCCACCAAATACATAAATTACGATAACTTTTTATTTCACTGAGTGATTAAAAAAAAAAAAAAAAAAAAAAAAAAAAAAAAAAAAAAAAAAAAAAAAAAAAAAAAAAAAAAAAAAAAAAAAAAAAAAAAAAAAGAGAGAGTCCAAAAACTAAAATCTCATAAAATATTTTGTTGTTGTTTTTTTTGGTCGTCACAAATATTTGTTTTTAAAACTTTATTCTTGATGACATGTCTATGTGTCAAAATACTTATGTTGTTAGGTGTAGCCTAATCTGTTAAAGAAAATTCAAATGTACTTGATAAATTTAAGAGTAAATATGCTTCGATTAATCTAAAGTTACAAAATTATTAATCTTTTGGTGTCTGAAATTTGCACAAGAGTTTCATAGTAAGATTGTTATTTTTCATAAACAGGTTTTTAAATGATATGTTGGATACAATTCTATTATCATAACATGTCTTACAGTGTAATTAACAACTATATTATTAAATCTTAAAATGACACATTTCCTAGGTTGAGTTAAATATATTGATTTGAAGTTATATATAAAAAAAAACAGAGTAATAATGTTTCATTATTATACACTATGAGTTTTTGGTAACTGATTATAAGTTTCGGCATTCAAATTTTAAAAAGAAATCAATCACTAATTTCTCTTCACCAACTACAAATAAATTATAACTTTTTGTAGTTTGTAGCTATATTTGAATTGCCCTTTAAATTATATATTTATTTTTTCAAAAGCAAGTTGAGACAATATTAATATGTATACTTGACTATGAATCTTTGGTAGTTAAACAGAGATTTGAGATAAAAGTTTAGCCATCGAATTTTGAAGAAATTTTAGAATCAACATAATAAAGTAATCTCAAGTAGACTTGTAAAATAATAAATAATCTGAATAATACTCGTCGTGTACGTGTACATATATATGTATACGTATGAAAAGAACTCAAATTCTTCATATTTACACGCCAACCCTCAAAATAAATTCAGTAGATAAACACTATAGACATTACAATCCTCAGGTGATTACTAATCATGTGATTTAACATAAACTAATTTGATTAAAGAAGCTTTTTTTCTCCTCTAATTTTTAACATAGATCACAGTATTATAGACATTATAGTCTTAGAGACAAGCAAGTTGTGCTACAACTAAAATAAATTCTGGTTCTGTCTCAATCCACAGTTGTTTAACATTTGCTTTGTACGTTCATGCTTTTAAGGAAAATTGATATTATAATGAAAAAATAATTGTCTAAACGTTTACCAAAACCGTGTTTTTGGTGGTAATTAACAATTAACAACCATCCAAATTAAATTCGACCTATGAAACTATGAAATTTATACTACTATTTTTTACATATATGTGCTGGATCGTGTTAACGAAGTACCTTATATTTATCGAAGAAACAATGCAATCGTCGTAGATTTACTTATTATAATTAAGTTAACATATTGTGGAACTGTTCCACAGTACTATAACCCAATATTGTCATTAATGGTTTACTTAGGAGTTACAATTTTTGTTTTGTTTGGCTTTATCTAATTGTTTGGATAAGGTGGTTTCAATTTGTGATTTAGATTTTTCATAAGCCTTTAGATCTTTCAATTATTAAGAGAAATGTCTTGTCAACTCATATATTCTACAAATTTATATCCTATATTGTCATAACGACGATCTCACTTGTAGAAAATATAAATTTTTGTATTAAATATAAGCGTTCATGTTCAATTTTTGTGTCTCAACAATTAGATTAACAATTTATAACCTAAAATTCATCTAAAAACTCTTTTTAATTTTTTTTTTATAGTGAGAAGAATAAAATTACTAATGTCAAATCATTAGCTAAATCATCTATTACCATATTAAAAAAAAATCAGTAATGAGTTTTATCATTTTGTAATACAAATTTTACATTTGTAAATGTGTAATCCAACCACAAATATATATTCATTCTGTTTTTATTAGTTTGTTTTTATTAGTTGATGCTTTAGAAAAAGAATTGCTTTTAAATAATTTATGTTTTACATTTCCAATGTATATTTGATTTAAACTTTCTTATTTTATCTTCGTTTATTATTTTTTATTCTCATTTCACTTCTTTAGTTTTTTTATATTCAAATAACAAATAAAGGTACAATATTATTTTACAAAAATTTTAGTATGTGTAAAATTTATAAAACATTAACTAATTAAAAAAAAATATGAAATTATATATATAAAAACAGGGTTCTCTCTTCTAGTGCTGACACATCAGCAATTTATTTTCTTATAATCAACCAATAGCATTATCAGATTAAACACACATCATATAAGTTAAAACGACATCATCATAAGAAATTAACCTACTCAAATCCATACAATTCTGTGAAACAAAAATTAACCTCCCCTCCACTACTTCTTCGATCAATATGCTTAACAAATAAATGATTATCACCTAATGTACAATTTCATTTCAGCCTAATCGTTGGTCCATGAGGCCATAATACATGCTAAACCAGAGGTCAATAATTTTGCCTTATTTCCAAACTTTAAAAAACTGCATATGCTTCATCATTATCTCTGGAAATTTTCCCCTGAAAGGGGGTTTTCAAAAATATCAATATATCAAATTGATAACCAAGATATCAATAAGTTCATCAATTCATGCAGTCCTTCAAGTAACCATCATTTCTCCATGAAGACTCGATGTGTGATATCAAACCAAGAACAATGCTCGCAGAATTGGTTGAGACAGCGGATCTAATCATATGGGATGAAGCACCAATGGCACATCTTCACACTTTTGAAACATTAGATCACACATTAAGAGATATAATGAGTTTTACCGACCCAGATGCAGAAGCGAAACGATTTGGGTGAAAGAAAATTTTGTTAGGTGGAAGTTTCAGACAAACATTACCAGTCATCTCACAAGGAAGCAGACAAGATACAATTCTCGCAACACTTAATAGATCTTACATTTGGGAAAGTTGTTACGTTGCCACCCTTACCAAAAACATAAGAGTGAAGCAAGACGAAAAAAACTTTGTTGCATGGATTTTACAAGTCAGGAATGGCGAAGCTAAAAGTGTCAATACTCTGAATGAAGCGTCTCTAGAAAATTACTACATAGAGATCAAAGACACATTAGTCGTGGCAAAAGGAGAAAAATCAATGAGAGAAATGAAGGAAGCAACATTCCCAAATCTCAAAAACTCTTTCCAAAACCGTGCATATCTGCGAGGTCGTGCCATCCTAACACCAAGTAATGAAAATGTTGATAAGTTAATGATTTCTTCTTAGCAAAAATTGGAGGTGACATGAAAGAGTATCTTAGTGCTGACAGTATCGTCGATGATGATGACCTTGATGAAGTTAATCTTGTATACACTACATAGTACCTAAATGCACTCAAGTGTTTGGGATTACCAAATCATCACCTACCTTTGAAGCAGTATGCCCCAATCATATTGTTAAGAAACATAAACCAAAAGCAAGGTTTATGCAACAGGACTAGAAAAGGTACTTGAAGTAGAGGTACTAACCAGCACCAATGTCAAGAAAAAAATGTTTATACCTAGGATCATCATGACAACGGCAAATACAAATTGTTCATATAAAATGCAAAGACGACAATTCCCTGTTAGAGTTTGTTATGCAATGACAATAAACAAAAGTCAAGGCCAAAGTTTACAACATGTGGGTATCTTTCGACCCCATCATGTATTTAGTCATGGTCGACTCTATGTTGCTTTATTTTGCGTCACATCAAAAGAATGACTACGTATTTGGAGTGCCACCACATAAAAAGAAAACAAATCAGCCATTAAAAATGTCGTATAAAAAGAGATTTTCAACAATCGTTACTATTATGCCACATGTAATTTCATATACAATAAATACCCATATTAATGTATGAAAGACTTCAATGTTGTAATTTTAGTGGTTCTATATTCTACAGAAAAAACCAAGAAGAACAAGTTCAACCACTTGAACATGGCCAATATTCATTAAAATAGTCTTGACTACTAACAAAATATTCAGCCGAAATATTTTTCATCAATATTTAAAACATTTGTTTCTCTTTCCGTAATAAATCTTTCATAGTTCTCCCAAAATTTAAAAAATTTGCAACAAAATGACATAACTTAAAAAAGGATCTCGCCGCGTAGCGCGGGCACTCACCTAATATTTAACAGTTTAAAAGTGTTTATATTTCATCTAATTCAATTCATTTCTAGACAAATTAATTTGTAGAAACATGGTTCGGGATCAAAGAACATTTTTTGCTAGTTCTGACCTTCTCTACCAAACCGACGAAAGTCAAATTAATGCTTCTCTGTCCCCCATTATTATTTTTTTCTTTTTTAAAATAATTACATTTGAATTGATCATCGTTATAAAATTAGAATTTAATAAACACACTAAACATTTAGATTAACTCTTCAATAACCATTCTCATCTACAATTATTTTTCTACATATTCAACGGAAGTGGTTACAGGCCCATTGTATTATTACATATACAACCTCCTAGTCCCATTTGCAAAACACAAAACCATAAACACACAGGAAAAAAAAAAAAAAAAAAAAAACTATCATCATTTATGAAAGAAGGAACCTTCTTCTTCCAATGGCGGTTCTTAGCCTTTGCTCTTATCGTCCTCTTCCTTATCCCTCAAGCTTTCACCTACAATACTCCTCCAATTAACCCTTGCTTCGCTCATGTTCCTTGGATTCCTCCAATCACAAACCCAAGGCTCTTAAAAGCTTTCACAGCTCTTCAAGCTTGGAAATTCACCATAACTTCAGACCCAAACGGCTTCACTTCTAACTGGTGTGGTCCTCATGTTTGTAACTACACAGGCGTCTTTTGTGCACCGGCTTTAGATAACCCTTATGTCTTAACCGTCGCTGGTATTGACTTAAACCGGGCCAATATCGCCGGTTATCTCCCTATAGAGCTCGGTCTCTTAACCGATCTTGCCTTATTCCATATCAATTCAAACCGTTTCGAAGGTCAACTCCCCAAAACTCTAAACTGTCTTAAGCTTCTTTATGAGCTTGACGTCAGCAACAATAAACTCTCTGGAGAGTTTCCTTCTGTAATCTTCTCTTTACCTTCCTTGAAGTTTCTCGACATTAGGTTCAATGAGTTCCAAGGCGATGTTCCTAACCAACTCTTTGACCTAAACCTTGATGCTCTCTTCATTAACAACAACAAATTCCGGTTTAAGTTACCCAAAAACATCGGTAACTCTCCGGTATCGGTTCTTGTCTTGGCCAACAACGATCTTCGAGGATCTTGTGTACCTCCAAGTTTCTACAAAATGGGGAAAACGTTACACGAGGTTATTCTTTCTAATTCACAGCTAACCGGTTGTTTGAACCGGGAAATCGGTTTGCTAAACCAGTTGACGGTTTTCGACGTGAGTTTCAACAACTTGGTGGGTTCGTTACCGGAGACGATGGGTGATATGGAGAGTTTGGAGCAGTTAAACGTCGCGCATAACAAACTCTCCGGCTACATTCCAGAGAGTATCTGCAAATTGCCAAGGCTTGAGAACTTCACTTACTCGTATAACTTCTTCTCCGGCGAGCCACCGGCTTGTTTGAAGCTTCAGGAGTTTGATGATCGGGGAAATTGTTTACGTTTAAGGCCAATGCAACGATCTCTCGCTGAATGTAAATCTTTTTCTTCTTATCCTACTGATTGTGCCTCCTACGGTTGCTCGCCACCTAGTCCACCACCGCCTCCACCGCCTCCTCCACCACCACCACCACCATCGCCACCGCCACCATATGTGTATCCTCCGCCTCCATGTACTCCTTCACCGCCGCCGGTGCATTATTAAGGATTAATTTGACTGTGGTACATGCATTAAATGAAATTGCCAGTTGTTTAGTTATTGTGTTTCTATACGTTATGTAACGCTAGAGTTCCCTTAATTGTTATTTTTTCACTATTTTTTTTTCAGATCAATAATTTTAGAAAAATTTATGAGCTTTAATTGTTTCTGGGGCAAAAAATTAGTTGACGAAAATTGAAAGGTAGTACTATTTGTAATTTGCCCTTGGGGAAAGACAAATTTTATTGAATTTTTATTTGTAGTTGCAATATGTTGGTTGATATATTAAATCACAGAAGTTATTGTTATCCATTCTACTTTTTGGATCGGTATATTTATTTTCAAAAAGTATGTATATATTACTGAGGATTCCATTTGATAATTGGAAAAGTATGTGAAAGAATAATATACTTTTGTTATTATATATTTTATATATACCAACTATATAACTTCTATCATAGTAAAACTTCGAACCTCTGCTATTAGAGTAAATATTAGAGTAGTAATTTCCTCCTGTATCAAAACAAAAAATATTTGGTTGCATGTACACTAAGTAAAAAACATATAATTATTTATAATTATGTATTATAGTTCATAATCTAGATACTATCAACAATTAGAAAGATTAATGAATCAAATATTGTGTGTCGAGGATATGTGGCCCAGTGGTTGTAGTCACTTTACAAATCTTCAAGGCACCAGAGATCGAACCCTTTACTTGCAGTAGTAGGAGGGGATTTAAAAAGTCAGTAGACTAGTTGACAAAAAAAAAAATCAAATATTGTGTTGAAAACATCACTTGAAGAAAAAATTATAAACATGATTCTTTTGATATGGAAAGAGTATAATAATAAAGGGATAATTAATTAACCATGTGATTTCATATTCACTTAAGAAAAACAAATAAAATCACATTTGGCCGATGTATGGTTGACTAATGTTTACAAACCATGATATCACAAATCATCTAGTCGATGAATTAGCAAACTATGGTCTTAATATAGATTTGGAGTTTTATTCTTTTGATACTACTCCATCTATTGTTGATTCTTTGATTTTAGAGGATGTTGAGGCCTTCTCACATACTCAATCTGATATTGTGTGATTCTTAATTTATGAATAAATTTGGAGTTTTTACCAAAAAAATTGATAACCATGTTTCTGGTGGAATTAATTAACCATGTGCTATCATTTTCATCTTACAAGACAAATATATTGCGTCAATGGTTGACAAAAGTTGTAAACCGTGTTTCTGGTGGATTCAGAACAAAACCATTTGAGTTAGTTTAAAGACGATTGTTTTCCTACAACTCGAGACCAATCTGTTATTGGGCTTAGTAATAAGCCCAATATATGATGCAGCTTAGCAATTTGGTATATGTTCCAAACTAAAAAATCAGGAGCATTTCCGGATAAACCGGAGATGGTAGGAGGGGGGCTTGAAGGAGACCGAACAAAACAGGTGAAAACTGCGAAGTTGACGTGTCGTAACTAAACCGACAATACAACCATTAAACCCTGACACTTCACCGTCGATCGTTAAAACATTGACCATTCACCCACTACTTTGTTATGTACACTATTTTTTAAAAACTGAGTCAGAAATTGAATACAAAACAAAATATAAAAAAATTAAGTCGAATCAAAATCTATAAATATTCGAACAATTATATTACAAAAATATGGGTATCTAAATCCAATCAGATGCAAATAGCTTTTAATCTAGTGGCCGGCGGTAAGTCCACTTACAACAGCTCATAGTCTAGTGGCCGGCGGTAAGTCCACTTACAACAGCTCATTTGCGTAACCAGGGATCAAGTCCCCGTGCTTACATTATGTAGGAATTTGGCTATTGCACCGGCCAGTTGTGGCTCAATTAATCTGCTGTTGAAAAAAAAAATTCAATCAGATAAAACCTAAAACCCAAATATATACCCAAAATACTTGAAATATATAATATATTTACACATATATATATATATATTTCTAATTACATAAATATTTAAAATTATAATTAGAAATCTAAATAAACTAATCAATTGATAATCAATATAACAAAAAATTACAAAACTAAAATTTTTTGTTAAGTTATAATTTTTAAGATTTTTTAAAAAATTTAAAAACATTTTGATTAAAAAATAGTTAAAAATTCGGGTATCAAATCGACTCCTACTTTTGTAAGAATCAAATCCAACTCGAACCCAAGATTTAATATATGAATCCGACTTAACCCAATAAGAACTTGCAAAAATATTCGAACAAATTTTATATAGGAAATCCAAAATACCCAAAACCCAATAAAACCGACCCAATCAAATTTGAATACCCAAATACCCAAGACTACTTTTAATATATATATATATATCGATTCTGATTTTATTTGTGACGTTTAATAACCTCAAATAAAAAAACAAAAGGTACATATATATAATATGTGGATGTTTATAATCATGAATTATTGGCCCCATAATCTTTGAGTTTCAGCCTTTTTTCTCTTACAAAAAGAGGACTTTACAGAATAATAGAGTTGCAAATGTTGGGAGTATTCTTTAATTTACCAACCAAAAAGAAATGCAAAAAAAAAAATTTGCTCCTTACATATGACACTTTGAAGACATCTCACCTTTTAATTTTTTCAGGTGACTTTTGCTTTTTAATTTCCTTTTGTTTTAGGAGATTTTTGATGACCCCTTGTTATCTCTTTTGTGATTTAGAAGATATTGCTACTGCTCTTCGTTGGTGGTTGTATCTGTGCGTGCAAGAGGAAATCCTTGTAGAGTTGGTATATATATTATTAAAAATAAGATTCCAAAAAAATAAAATAAGAGAAGACTACATTGTATCTTTTGTCAAACTGAAAATAATCTTATATATATTGTGACAATTAGATCATCAAACTCTTATCAATAATTTCTTATTTTCCGACTATCTTTATACAGATTCTAGTTATTAGTTAAATACGAGGTTTTTGTAAGCACCTCATGCATCTTAAAGTAAAACTGACTTCCACGCAAGATCTCAAAGAAATAAAGAATAAAACATCCGAATCAAAACCTAAGTGACCAAGTTATCCGTACACTTTTAGTCCTAGAATCAATATCATTGTACCAATTCACGGGCCGGTTTACGAATTATATTTTCTTAATGTCGAAAAGAAAATTCGTCTATCCTTTGAAATATTTTCACGTATTTTGAACACATGATACTTAATTGTCATTATCAAGTTTTGTGGATTGTGTTCTAAAAATAAAATAACATGCCGGTATTGATTTTTACTAACATGGCATTGTTCTAAGCATACATGATATATATATATATATATATATATGTAATTATTTTTAAAATACCAGTAATTCAGCTAATATAATTTAAAACCCACTATATACTCTTACAAAGAAATTTGTGAAACTCAAATATTTATGTTTCCATGATACTGAAAAAATCATAAAAGCTATAGGTTCGAGCATTGTTTAGAGGGACAATATAAGAAACTTTCTTAAGAAAAATGTTTTCGACCATTGAATGGGAAGCAAACACACACAGCAAAACATCTTCGACAATTTATCATTATACGATCAAAGTTCACTTTTTTTCTTTTTTCCTTTTCTTTTTTTTTTGTAATTCTAAACTCTTTGCTTATTTAATCTGTTACTCCTTAAGCTAATGGATTAATTAGAAATAAATTAAAAGCTAATACACGTGAACAACACGAACTACAGAATTCTTCAACGTGTCTCTTTTTATAAAGTGGCGTGATGTTTATTTATTATAATAGTACGTGATATTTTATATTACTCCTGATTCTATATATCTGATTCTATAACAGCTGATTTTCAACGTATTAAATTCTGATGAGTTGTAAAATATCGCAGATGAGTTTATTTTACGAACAAATCTTTGGGAGGTGAAGTTTTCACCATAACACTCGAATCTTTACTTGATGAGTCTTACCTATGTCCACGATAAATAACTTTACTGTTAACATACAAAAATACGTAGAAAGCCCTTTATCAGAAAAAATAAAAATCCTACAAAAGAGTAAGAAGAATCATTCTCTCGGCAATATTCAATTTTTTACTATATTCAATATAGTATAATAAACATAACATCTATCGAATTAATATGAAAAAAAATCAAACATGAGCTCTGGTGTAGAACTTTTAAGACTGTTTACTATTGAATTAAAAGACTAGCAGTACGTAATAATATTGATAAATAATTATTAATAGAAAATAGTTCATAGTGAAAACTGAATTCTAGAATTATCATAGACTTGTTAGTTTCTAGGAAGATATCACTCACATAAATTTGATCAAATACTTTTAATTTTCCCTTTTTAGTCAACTTTTTAATTTATTTGTTACTTGCAAACGTTATAATTAAAAATATAGTTAAACTTCAATCTCTCTACAACTTTTTCTATGAAATTTTACCTCAAAGAATTATTTAGTCCCGCATAACATTATTTCAAATATTTGGGGAATAAGATTATAGATCATGTTCTATATATTAACAAGAAAATAAATGAACAATACAAATTCTATAGTCTAAACTCTATAATACGAAATTATACAAATTGCCATTATAAAATGAACATTTCATCATATTTAACAAATCATATAGGTAATTAATCCTAAAGGGTTGCTTTCTATAATTATTATGGACATGTGATTCTCTTCAATTCTATTTAAACCCATTTTCTTCAAAAAAAGAAAGAAAATTTATATATTGTATCCATCAAATTGAATGATGCTATTTCAGAACATATGTCATGGGGTCACAAGCTGTGGAATGACTGTACTCTTTCCAAATTTCTAAAATAACAGACAATATTTTTAGTAGAATCCTTTTCGTGGATTCAATTAAGACAGGTTCTAGACTAGAACTTCTAGTAAACGTTATAGAAGACTTCATCTTGAGTTTTCATGTCCCACTCTAGTAAGATGACAAACCAACATCTGGGGAATTAATTTGATATCAAATCAAATCTATGTTAAAAAAACATTACTGATTATGTTATCAAATTTCTCTTCTTTTTTTCTTTCTATTCTACTTAAACAGGAACAAATTAAAGTTGGTAACCAATTCAACTAACATCTATTTCCAAACTTGTGTAATTTTTTTATTCTACTTAAACATGAAGAAATTAAAGTTAATAACCAAATAAACTAACATCTATCTAAAATAGAAGTTTATTTGGTCAATATATAATTTCTTCATGTTTTTGTTAGTCAATAATAAAAATTATTTCCTACAATACGTAATGTATTAGTAGAATGTTTTAGATATTTGTAGTCATATAGTCAAATATCAGCAGAAGAAATCAGGTTATAAAGGACCTACCTTTTGTGAAAACCCAAGAAAAACATGAATTTTGAGGGAAGGAAGATTTGTCATTTTCGAATCATAATTCAGATCTGTTATTCATTAATGTCACTTAATTGTAGACAATCTACAAGACAAACACAAACTATTACGCTATTACAGAAGTCAGCAAACGAAACAAAACAACATAATCTCCGATTTCTCTATTAAGTGATTATTCAAAACGACAGTATCATTTCCCCTCAATTGCATTGATTATACCAAATTTTAAAAATTTAAAATCTGTTGAAGTCAAGACAATTTATAATCCCTAATCAATTCTCATTATTAAATTTATATTCAACGTTGCCATTTCCAAAACAAATCTCATTATTAAGATAAAAAGAGAAACAGAAAAAACTACAAAGGCAAGATATTAATTATATATATAAAAAATAATAAAGGTAAAAAGAAAAATAAATTACTGTGTGCGTCAAATCATTCTCATCTTTTAATTTTGTCGCACAAAGACTTCTAAATCTAAAAGAGTATCATTGCAGAGAGAGAGAAAGATAGAGCTGTTGAGTGTGAAATGGAGAAGACAATGAGATGACTTTCACCATTATTTTGCAGCCATTCTCAATTCCTTCGGTATGTTCTTTCTAATCATCTCTCTGCTCTTACATTTCTATCTTCTTCTTTGTTATGACACTTCACTTGGAAGATATTTGAGTTATCGTCGTTGTTTGTTTGTACATTTGGATCCAATCTACTCAACGACTCTTTTTCTGTTACTGTCTCTAATTTTGCTTGAAGAAAGACCCATTTTTTCAGCCTTTGTAAGTACCCATTTCCTTTTTCTGGTGATTTGATCTGAATAACTCGACAAATGATACTTTTTTTGGTTCTTCTTTGTGTCTCTTAATCTTTTCTTCTTAAGTCTGAGTTAGCATTTGTTCTTATCAGTGTGGTTACTTTTGATTCGAAATGGTTAGTAATAAGACTTCAGTGATACAATTGATTTGTTACATCTGAAGTTTTCAATTTCTTACAAACATATCGATTGGTCTGTGCTCTAATTCTATATTTTTCCTCACTAAACCAAAAAGCTTCCTTTTTCCTTCTATCTCTCTTATGTTTGATTTATTAATTTTTCAGGGTTTACTTTGATTAACTTTGTGTGCTTTGTTAATAACTACATTGTTATTTAACTAATTGCTTGATTCAGTGTTTCGACGAAATACTCTCTGGAGAGAGGTTCTGTCTCTTTTGTGTTGTACAGTAACTTTTGCTTTGCTTTCTCTGCAGATTACTGTTTTTTCTCCGTTAGTTATCATCCAGATTAATGTTTAACACAAATATTTTGTGATACTTTCAAAATTGAGTAGAAAATATTGCTTTAAGTCTTGAAGATATTTTGAATCATTGCTTATACTGTGGTATTGTTTCCAGTTTTATAGGTGAAAAGCCTGACATAGAGAGGTCACAGAAGTCTTCAGTTTGGTTTACATATAATTAGTAGAGATTGATTCTGGCCTGAAATCCTTACCTTGGGCTTGACCACCCTTGGGTGAAGTCTAGACCACTCTTTGTGTTTCTAGCTGCCGGTTTGATGGCTACTGTGTTGCACTCAGAGTCCAGGCGTTTATACTCCTGGTGGTGGGATAGTCACATTCCGAAAAACTCTAAATGGATTCAGCAGAATCTTTCAGGTGCCTTTTTATGTGATAAAATTTTGATGATTTTGTTCTTTATATTATTTATGGTTATTGAATGACAAATGAAATTTAATTTTTATGATGCAGATATGGATTCCAAAGTGAAGGCGATGATTAAACTTATCGAAGAAGATGCAGATTCTTTTGCAAGAAGGGCGGAGATGTATTACAAAAAACGTCCAGAGCTGATGAAACTGGTGGAAGAATTCTACAGAGCTTACCGTGCATTAGCAGAGCGGTACGATCATGCGACTATGGAGCTTCACCATGCACATAAAAAAATGGCCGAGGCGTTCCCTGACCAAGTCCCTTTCGACATGACTGAAGATTCTGCTTCATCGTCTTGTTCTGAGCCACGTACACCTGAGAAAATGCCACCGGGAATGCAGCCATTTTATGATTCAGAAGACTTACAAAAGGACGGTGTCATGAGTAAAAGGGGGTTAAGTCAGCTGACTGAGGACTTGGGAAATTCTGAAACAGAAGTTGAAAGCTTGAAAAGAACATTGGTTGAGCTTGGGGCTGAGAAGGAGGCCTTGAATCTACAAAATCAGCTGAGCTTGAATAAACTATCCAGACTGGAAAAAGATCTTGGGGCTGCTCAAAAGGATGTTAATGGGCTTGATGAACGTGCTAGCAAAGCTGAGATCGAGACTAAGATACTTGCAGAAGCCCTTGCAAAGCTTGAAGCCGAGAGGGATGCTGCACTTGTTCGCTATAATCAATCAATGCAGAAAATAGCGGATTTAGAGAAATCATTTACTCACGCACAAGAAGATATAATTGGACTCACCAACCGAGCAACTGAAGCAGAAACACAAGCACAAAGTCTCAAGCAAGAGCATAATAGATTGTTTTCTGAGAAGGAGGCTGGCTTAGACCAATACAATCGATGCCTTGAAATGATATCTACTTTAGGGAAGACGGTTAGAGAGGCGGAGGAGAATGCTCAAATGTTTAGTGTTCAGTATGCAAAAGCTGAAGATGAAGCTAAAATATTGAGACATGAACTTATGAAGGTAAAAGAATTGAAGGAAGGTTTGAGTCTTCGGTACCAGCAGTGTTTGGAAACTATATCTACGCTAGAGAGAGAAGTTTCTCATGCTCAAGAAAATGCCAAAAGACTGAATACTGAAGTTCTGGCTGGAGCTGCAAAGTTGAAGATTGTAGAGGACCAGTGTACTCTATTGGAGAGCTCAAATGAAACTCTAAAGCTAGAAGCAGATGGTCTAACGAATAAACTTGCAGCCAAGGATTATGAACTTTCCCAAAAGCAAAACGACCTTGAAAAGTTTCAAGCGTTGATCCAAGATGAGCAGTCTCGGTTTTTAGAAATTGAAGCCAACCTTAGAAGTTTGCAGAGTTTACATTCTCAGTCCCAAGATAAACAAAAGGTTCTCACTTCAGAACTTCAAAGCAGGATTGACATGTTGAGGGACTTAGAGACTCGTAATGAAAAGTTGGAAGGCGACATCACCTCAGTCAAAGAAGAAAACCAAAATTTAAGCGAAATAAATTATTCTTCTATGATTTCCCTGCAGACTCATGAAAGCGAGATTTCTAGCTTGAAGGAGATAAAAGAAAAACTCGAGGAAGAAGTTGCAAGACAGATTAACCAAAGTAGTGCATTTGAAGAAGAGATCTGTCGAATGAAAGATGAAATTGACTGTTTGAATAAGAGGTATCAAACAATAATGGAGCAAGTGAAACTCGCAGGATTGGACCCCGAGTCCCTTGCCTACTCTGTGAGGAAACTACAAGATGAGAACTCAAAGCTAACTGAGTTGTGCAACCACCAGAGAGATGATAAGGATGCTCTTACTGAGAAGCTGTCTGAAATGGATAATATTATGAGAAAAAATGCTGGTCTAGAGAAATTGCTTCTGGAATCAAACACCAAACTAGATGGTTCTAGGGAGAAGACAAAGGATCTGCAAGAGAGATTTGAATCTTTACGAGGAGAGAAATCAGAGTTTATTGCTGAGAGAGCTAACCTGCTTTCTCAGTTGCAAATCATGATAGAAAATATGCAGAATCTCTTGGAAAAGAATTCGCTTTTGGAGACATCCCTTTCCGGTGCAAACATTGAGCTTCAAGGCGTAAGGGAAAAATCAAAATGCTTTGAAGAATTCTTCCAGTTGCTCAAAAACGATAAGGCTGAGCTTATGAAGGAAAGAGAATCTCTCATCTCTCAATTAAATGCAGTTAAGGAGAAGCTTGGTATTTTGGAGAAGAAGTTCACTGAATTGGAAAGAAAATATGCTGACCTACAGAGAGACAAACAGTTCAAAAATCTTCAAGTTGAGGAATTAAGAGTCTCACTTGCCACTGAGAAGCAAGAGCGTGCTAGTTATGAAAGATCGACTGACATCAGATTGGTAGATCTTCAGAACAACGTGAGCTTTCTTCGAGAAGAGTGTCGCTCCAGGAAAAAGGAGTTTGAGGAAGAGCTTGATAGAGCTGTAAATGCACAAGTCGAGATATTCATCTTGCAGAAGTTTATAGAAGACTTGGAGCAGAAGAACATTTCTCTTCTGATTGAGTGCCAGAAATATGTCGAGGCATCAACATTTTCAGAGAAACTCATTGCTGAGCTGGAAAGCGAGAATCTTGAGCAACAGATGGAATCAGAATTCTTGTTGCATGAGATTGATAACTTCAGGGGTGCAATTTATCAAGTGTTTAAGGCACTTCAAGTTGAAACAGATTGTAAGACAGCTGACCAGACGATCGCAAAAGAGAGAATTCCTGTTTCACGTGTCTTAGGTGAGATTAATGCACTAAAATCTTCGCTCTCTAGAGCTGAATACGAGACGCAGCGACTTGTAATTGAGAACTCTGTGCTCTTATCTTTATTTGGACATTTCCAATCAGATGGTATGGAGTTGGAATCCGAGAAACGTAACGTAGAGAAAGATCTGGAGACGATAGTACATCACTATGGAATGCTGAAAAAGAACAGGGTCGAGCTATTGGAAATGAACAGGCAGTTGAAATCAGAACTGATCGACAGAGAGCAGGGGGAGCTAGAGCTACGAGCTGAACTAAAAACTGAGCATTCAAAGTTAGAGAGCTTGCATGAGTCATACATGAGTTTGCATCAAGATTACTCAAATGCTCTCGACAAAAACAAAAATTTGCTTCAGAAACTCTCAGAACTTAAGGGTGAGATGTGTACACTCGAGGAAGAAAACGGTGCAATCCTTCAAGAAGCTATTGCCTTGAACAACATGTCTGTGGTTTACCAGTCTCTTGGGTCTGAAAGGGCTGAGCAGGGTGAAGCTTTTGCTGAAAACGTGACTAGATTGCAAGACATGAACTGTGGCTTGAAGCAGAAGGTTGAAACACTGAAGGAGAAGTTAAAGGGGAAAGAATTGGCCAGTGAGGAGCTTAATAGCAAGCTAGAAAAGTTACAGGAAAGCCTCGAAGAAGCCAATGAGCTAAATGATCTCTTAGAACATCAAATTGTAGATAAAGAGGAAATCTTAAGAGAAAAGGCGCTGGAGCTCCTAGAAGCTGAAGAGATGCTCAAGGCTACACATAATGCAAATGCTGAACTGTGTGAAGCAGTTGAAGAGCTGAGGAAAGACTGTAAAGAATCTTGGAAACTGAGGGGAAATTTAGAGAGGTGGATATCTGAACTCTGTGACCTTAGTGGTAAACAAGATAAAGAGATTAAGAAGCTAAGCAATTTGAAGGAGAATTTGGAGTCGGAGGTGGAGCTGTTACACAAGGAAGTCCAAGAACACCGAGTTCGAGAGGAGTTCTTGAGTTCAGAACTGCAAGAGAAAAGCAATGAGTTTGGACTTTGGGATGCTGAAGCAACATCTTTCTACTTTGATCTACAGATCTCAGCTGTCTGTGAAGTCTTGCTTGAGAACAAAGTTCAAGAACTCTCTGGAGTTTGTGAAAATCTCAGAGATGAAGTTGTTTCAAAGACCACAGAGATAAAACAAATAAAAGAAACAGTTGGATTCTTGGTATTTGAAGCGACTGAGCTGAAGACTCAATTGTCCGCCTATGATCCTGTGGTAGCATCTCTAGCAGAAGATATCAGGTCCCTTGAGCAAAATGCCCTGGCATTGATGAAATTGCCTGCACCAGCTGATCTTCACGGAGAGGTAAACTTATTCCCGTTCTTCTATTTGACATCTTACCTCGTCTTTCTTGGTCTCCCGCAGTCCAGAAACTTGATTACCTTTACTAATTAACGGACTTCACTGACTTTTATGTATATGCCTCATGATATAATATCTTCCATTCTCCCCGGGGCGTCCAGAATGATGAACATCCAGAAGCAGCAGTTTCTCCAGAATCTATTGGACAGAGCAGTACCAACCTAGACAATGAAATTGTACTTTTGCAGGATATAAAAACAAGAATCAAAACCATTAAGCAAGCTGTTGCTGAGGAAAAAAAGAGGCGTGGAAAGCAGAGAAGACGAAACTCTTCGCACAGAAGCAGAGACCGTAGGCTGTTTGAAGAGATGGAACTTGAGGACCATTTCTCTGGCCAAATCAGACAGCAAAGATCGCCTCCAGTGACTGAGGTGAAAGATGGTTCATTGATGAAAGACATTCCTCTTGATCAAGTTGCAGACTCTACGTTTTATGGAAGAAGCCGGAGAACTAGTCGTGGTTCCAGTGACCAGATGCTTGAATTATGGGAAGAATCTGCTGAACCAGAATCCAGCATAAAGTCTCTGAACAACATTAAAAACTCAAAGAAGCCTATGATCCCCCGCCTTCATCGCAGAAGCAGGAATCCTTCTATTGAGTTACAGTCTGAGAAAATGGTTGGAGTTGTTGACAAACTAGAGTTATCTAGAAGCAATGAGGACAATGCAAAGATTCTGGAGAAACTTTTGTCCGACTCTCGAAGATTGGAAAGCCTTAGGATCAGCCTAAGAGATCTTAAAAGCAAGCTGGAGATGAGCGAGAAACAAGGCAAGTTCACTAACCCCGATTTCGCTAGAGTGAGGAAACAGCTGAAAGAAATGGAAGAATCCATCTTTCAGCTTTCAAACACAAATGAGATTCTTTCGAGGGAAATTGAGGAGACCGGCGATGCCAGAGATATCTATAGAAAAGTGGTCATGGAGAAGTCAAGAAATGGATCTGAGAAGATAGAGCAGATGCAGCAAGAAATGCAGAACGTTGAGCGAACAGTGCTAAAGCTTGAAGGAGCAGGCAAAAGTAATGGAAGGAAAAAGTTCTCTGAGAGTAGGACAGTGATACTCTTGAGAGACATTATCCACAAAGGTGGCAAAAGGACAGCGAGAAAGAAGAAAAATCGTTTCTGTGGCTGTATGAGATCTTCGGGTAATGAAGAGTACGGAGGATAATAACGTAACAGCATCTAGTTTAGCCCTGGGCATAAGAACCGGACCGGAATACCCGAGTTAGAACCGAATCGAAATTTCGGTTTCGGGTCCGGTTCAAGTCTTCCCTAAAGTAACCATTGGGTCTAGTAGTAGTATACCCATAGGTATCGGGTCGGTTCCGGTTCTTACCCAATACCCATTCGGATACCCGATACAACCGCAAATGCTTGATGTAAAGTTGTAATCATTTTCATCTGTATTATTTGTTTTTAATAGAAGCTATTTCGGTTTTTTTTTTGCGTTTTCGGGTAAAATATTAACATTTCCGGTAATTTTTGTAAATAACCGGAATCAGAACCGAACCGATTCGGAACCGGTACCGAAACTATATAGGTACCAAAATGGGTATAAAAATACAAGACCCGAAAGAACCGGAACTGATCGGGTTCTACTGGGAACCGAACTGTATACCCGAATGCCCAGTGCCATGGAACTGACTCTAGAAGTATTTTGTGGCATAATCTCGAAGCTTTAGAGCAAATTAGTAACCTCTGTAGTTCCTGCTGAAATATATGTACCTGGTCTGTGTTGCGAGCTAAGTTTTTTTCTCAAAGTTCATCTTGGATGTTGTCTGAAAGATTATGAACTAGAATGTGATATTATATTATTAATAAAAAGTGTCTTACAGGAACGTTGTTATTATGGAAACAGAGATAGGCTGACAGGATCTGGAACATTACAAGGGTACAAAGAATTATTTTTCATAGCTTAACCAAATGGTTTTCGATTCACTGATTTGGGTTGAGAGAAGGAAATGCTGGAATAGACCGTAATATCAGCTTCCGACCATTACTTTTCCTCCCTAGTATTGAACCCGATTCCGGTGAACCCAGATGAGGGGGAGAGACTCTCTTGCTGTTGGGAGAGATAGCCTTAATGTTAGCTATAGGGGAATTAATGAGAATCTCAGGCATAGTCTCTGTTTTATCTTCAGTCACGGTTCCAAGAGGCTTCTTCTCATTTCGTAACTGCGTCAAATCACTTTCTGGTTTTCTGAAAGAAGAAGAACCCGTGCCAAGAAAAAACTGTGTCGGAGGCCGTCGGTTCTTTGACAATGACAAGAATGGCTGATGAACCACCAAATGTCTACTAAGAAAACGTAATATAGCAAATCAGGAGCTGTGTTGTTTGTACATAGTTAAAAACATTGATAAAGTTACCTGTACTGTGGCAGGGGTGTCGACGGTTGATCAGAACTTCGGATCTGCTCCACTTCTTTCGACACCTCAATGTTGTGTTGAACTTTTGCTTTTCGTTTCTCTTCTGTCTCCCGATACTCCTGTTGTTTGCTTTCCGTGATCATAAGTAACGGCCCTGAGATTTTAATAACGTCAATCAAGAGACTTTGGAATGATAAACAGTTATGCAAAACGGATCTAAGGAAGCTAACCTTCTTTTCTGCCAAATGTATTTTTGCATCCTTCACATCTACAATTTATGGAACAGCCGACCCCACCCTGTAAGATCATCAGGAAAAAGTATCTGAATCAGATCGTAGAAGATAACCTAACAAATAGATAATAAGTACAATAATGAATAGATGATGAAAGAAAAACCTGATAGCATTCACAGTATTTCTTCAGACAGTTTGATTTCTTGCAGTTGCAGCCGCGTTTGTGTCGTGCAGAAGCTGGAGTTTTACTTGCATCATCCTGTGCAAGATTAAAGTGTCATCCCTCAAGATAAATGGAGGAGAGAGCGAGAGAAAGGGGACTAAGAAAATGGACTTGAGTACTCTTACCCCAGCTTCCATGATGGAATCTGTGCTTCTGATGACTTTAGGAGCAAATGCAAGTGGATTTCGGGATTCAATTTGTTTGCGGGTAGCCAGGACAGTGTCTTCATGGATAGGTTTATTAAAGCACTCTACACATGAACATGGCTCTATGCAATAAACCCCAGCAGCAAAGCATTCACAGTAACTGCAATGAAGAGAGGTTCAAAACATGGGTAACTACTTCAAGCCAACTTTGTTTAAAATTTTCGATAGTAAATAAAGAGCAGCTTACAGCTTCAAACACTTTGACTTTTTGCAGTTGCATCGCTTACATGACTCACCCTCACCAGCTTGTTCAGACACACGCCTGCGGACATATGCAACAAAAATAAGAAATATAAAATAAAAAGTAGATATACAAATCTGTTATGAAAATGTTCCCAGGAAATAACTTGCATCTTTTTCTTAAGGCTGCCCGGATTAAAATCTGGGAATGCCAATGCTTTGGGAACTTCTTGTACAGGTTCATTTTCTGCTTGGTCCGAATTTTCTTGCACATTGTCTTGGGAGTGAATCGGAGTTGTAGAGCCTGAGAAACTCTTTTGAATCTCTCCAAACATGGAATAGTCGTGTTTAACATTGATGTTATTGTCCATTGAGGAGATTGCAACGGCATTTAAGTGGAGACCAATACCAGGTACAACACATCTCGAGGAAGATTCACAAGCCGTCTTATTGTCACACACAGATTGCTGATCATCCGCTGCATCCTTCTTCCGCTTCCCTGGCATCTCAAAGTCCAGGCATCGTCTTCGCATCCCACCACGATGCGAGTTAAAGACAGACTACCACAAACAAACACAGCACAAAGTAACCAATTTAGTATAACTAAGAGACCATAGAAAGTAAGGAAAAACCAAGTCATTTTAAAATATATTGCTGAATTAACCTCAGTGGCAAGCTCAGTCAAAGACTGATTTTCATTGCTAGATCCATTGGCTGGAATATCTTGGGTGATATCAGGCTGCTTTGTTAGCTTGACACCAGCACAGAAACGTCTTTCCGAGCTTGATATTTTATCCACCAGGCATCGAAAAGCCTCTGAATCATTTGGAGATCGAAATACTAACAGCTCAGATGCATCCGAGATCAAACGTCCACAGTCAGGAGTGTCTTTATTTTGCTGAACAGCACGCATCTTCTGAAGACCGATTTTGACATCCTCGGAAGACGAACAGCTGTCTCCTCGAGGA
The DNA here is from genome assembly GCA_023374145.1 of Lepidium sativum. NCBI lineage: Eukaryota > Viridiplantae > Streptophyta > Magnoliopsida > Brassicales > Brassicaceae > Lepidium > Lepidium sativum. Next base: position 25,382 of record JAKUCM010003547.1, read on the forward strand.
GGATCAGATGGAGCTTCGATGACAAAATCTTCAGGGCAAAGTGAATCACTATGATCAGGAGTTTGGCTGTCGGACTTTAGGATGTGTGGCAGCTCAGAAGACGTTCCAATGGAAGTTTCTTCTTCATCTTCCAAGGAAGCTTCTATGTTTAGATCTTCAACTACTGGTACTACAACTTCTTTAGAAGCAGATCGATCTAGAAACTCTAAGGGCTTTGAACGATCAACTGAGTTATGACTACAACAAAAACAAACACCAATTACAACAGTAAACATCATCCTTTATCCAAACAACTAGAAGAGTATTCATGAAAAAGGGGTTAAAGAAGACATTATTTACCATCTGAAAAATCGAGATTCTCTGTGCGAATTCGCATGAGGAGAGGTAAAAACAGGAGGAGGAGATGTGAAACTCAGAGAGCTAAACGTCTGAGCAGTGGAGATGGATTTGACCGGCTCAATGGGAGAGAGATTGTTAATATAGTTGAACACAGGAGAATCCTACATTGAAAGCCAACTACAGTTAAGAGGAAGCAAATTTGCAGTTCACAGAAAAAAAATTAGCTGAAACAAGATGAGAAATTTTGGTCAGTTCTTAATAATTGACCTCTTCGACAAAACACATTTTCAATCTTTTGGGATCATAAAATGGCAAAACCCAGAAAAATTACACACTTTCTCTTGCTCAAAACCAAAAACAAACATGAAGAAAGAAAAAAAAAAAGGAGTGAACTTTGAGGAAAATAAGCGATGGGTGTCGAAGAAAAAACCTCAAATTTGGATTTGGGAGTTGAAGTTCCGATCTGGGAAGTAGGATTCTTCTGGGATTTGTCCATTCTCCAGCAAAATCACATCTACATTGCCTCTGTGCATATAGTGGTTTTTCTAGGGTTGATGGAGTTCGAAGAAGAAAAAAAAAATTGTCCGCGCCAGTGCTAATCAGTGTGAAACAGTGAGAAGAAGTGTCTATAAACAGTGAGAAAATGATAAAAGTCCAAAATCACATCACACTTTGGTAAGTCCACTAAAAGACGTCACCTTTACATCGCCTGGACCTTCACACTCAGGCCCAACATTGTGGGTACCATTGCAAATATTGGAACCAATTTGATAGCTTCTCACTGCTTTGGTCAATTTTGTAAATCCAGAAACAAAATGGTTGATGCTAGTTTTGAAAATTACAAGCTAGAGTAACAACTGTAATATGGTATCAGAGCGTTAGCACAAAATTCGTTTGATTTTTTTTTTCTGATTTGAGCTATATATCGATCAATTTTTTTCTTCAATCTTTGTTCTTCTGTGAAATCTGTGGTGATTATGAAGAATTTTTCTCACCGATCTTCTCGCTTGAGAACTACGATGGTTTCTTCTTCTCAACAAAATCGTCGATCACCTCAATCGATCGGACATACAGATTCTCCTCCACTAGCTATTTCTCGAAGTTCTAGAGCCCTACGAACTGCTGTTATTCCCGATTTCAATGATTTGAGTCAATCGCCTTATTATATGCACAATTCTGATCATCTAGGTTTGCAACTCATTTCTCTGAGACTCGATGGTTCAAATTATGATGATTGGAATGCTGCTATGCGTATTGCCTTAACAACTAAGAATAAGACTGGTTTCATTGATGGTACTTTGTCTCAACCTTTGGAATCAGATCTTCATTTTAGCATTTGGTTTAGGTGTGATACCATGGTTAAGTCCTAGATATTGAATGTTGTTTCACCTCAGATTTATCGTATCATATTGCGTCTGAATTATGCATCAGATATTTGGCTTGATTTATATGGAAGATTTCATATGACTAATCTCCCAAGGACTTTCAATTTGATGCAACAAATTCAAGATTTGCGACAAGGTTCCATGAATCTTTTTGAGTATTATACTACTCTGAAAACATTATGGGACAGTCTTGATGCAGTTGAAGAACCAGATGATCCATGCACTTGTGGTAAAGCAAAGAGTCTTCAGATCAAAACAGATGGTGCTCGTACAATTAAGTTTCTTGCAGGACTTAATGAATCCTATGCTAGCACTCACTGTCAGATTATTATGAAGAAAGTGTTACCTTCTCTAGTTGAAGTATATCAAATGTTAGACCAAGTTGACAGTCAGAGGGGTTCCTCTACTGTTGTAATTTCTCTAGCTAATGTGTTTCAGACTTCTGAAAAATGTGTTTTAACATAGGCTAATATCAATTACTCTCAAGCAAGCACATCTAAAAATCGTCCAGTTTGTTCTTATTGCAATCATGTAGGTCATATGGTGGATCAATGTTATAACAAGCATGATTATCCTCCTCGTTATACACCTAAAGGTACAAACACAAATAAAACTCCAAAGTCGGTGCCAATTGTAGCTGTAGTAGTTGCTCCTCAAGTTAATTAAGACTTTGGTTCTGAGGATAACATTCTTGGCAGTCTATCTAAAGATCACTTGGATCTGTTCATTGCCTTGTTTAGTTCCCAGTTACAGACTTCTACAACTCCTAGTCAGAGTGACACTACTGGCTCACAGTCTTCACCTAACCACTTGGGTATTGAGTTTTCTTCCTCTGTCTACAAATTTATACGAATTCTAACAGTTTCTCAACATTTTTTTAGACCACAGTCATCGATAATTGATTATGGAGCCACTCATCATGTTTCACATGATCGTAGCCTTTTTATAACACTTGATACTTCTGTAGTGAGTTTTGTAAATTTGCCTACAAGATCTAAAATTAGAATAAGTGGAGTAAGGACTGTTAAACTCAATGATCATCTCATTGTTCACAATGTTTTGTTCATTCCTGAATTTCGACTAAATCTCTTGAGTGTGAGTTGTTTGACTACTGATAATGGATTAAGATGTACCTTTGATGAGTCTCATTGTGTACGTCATGATCGTATAAGGGGGTTAATAACTGGTCAAGCTGACAAGTTTGCCAATCTCTATGTACTTGACAATCAACTTTTTCCAGTCAGGTTAAATGCAGTTGTGGATATAGGTGTTTGGATCGTCCTTCTTATTCAAGATTGGATGTTATATCAAAAGCTTTAGGGACTAAGAAGTGTAAGAATAAAGCAGCATCATATCGTGATGTCTGTCACTTATCTAAACAAAGAAAGTTGGTTTTTCTTTCTTCGAATAACTTTTGTAATTCAAACTTTGAACTTCTGCATATTGATGTTTAGGGACCCTTTTCAAAATAAGCTATTGATGGATATAGATATTTTTAACTGTTGTTGACGATCATTCAAGGGCCACTTGAGTTTATTTACTTTGCACTAAAGCAGAGGTTCTTACAATGTTTCTTTTATTCATTCAACAAGTAGAAAAGCATTACAATACTTCTGTTAAATAACTCAGAGGTCTGATAATGCTCCTGAATTACGGTTTACAGAATTTTACAAACACAAAGGGATTGTTCCATATCATTCATGTCCTGAGACACTAGAACAAAATTCAGTGGTTGAACGTAAACATCAACACATCTTGAATGTTGCTAGATCACTCATGTTTCAATCTCAACTTCCTATTTGTTACTGGGGTGATTGCATTCTCACAGCTGTTTTCCTGATTAATCGAACACATTTTTTTCTTTTGAACAATAAGACTTCTTCTGAAGTTCTAACGAGTAAAAATCGTGATTACAGTAAAATCCAAACCTTTTGATGCTTATGTTATGGTTCTACATCTCCAAATTTCAACCAAGAGCTCAAACATGCTTATTCCTTGGTTATCCATCAGGTTATAAAATGTATAAACTTCTTCATTTGCAGAGTAACAAGGTTTTTATCTCCAGAAATGTTATTTTTCATAAAGATATATTTCCTATGGCTAAAGAATTGCCATTTCAACTTCCTGCATACTTTAACACTTCTCATGATTATGAGTTTTCTGACAACATTTCTATTCCTTCTTCTTCTCATATACCTTCTTCAGTTTCTCCACATATAACACCACAAATTTCTTCACAACGTCAAAAGAGAACCTCTTCTCATTTGTCTGACTATCATTGCTATAATATTTCATCTTCTACAGCTCATCCTCTTTCTCATTTCTTACTTACTCACAAATTTTTGAGCCTCATTTGGCTTTTATCACTCACATTGATAAATTTTAGTTTTTAATACATATGTTGAAGCTCAAAAATCTACGGAATGGTGTACTGCAGTGGATAATGAAATCAATGTTATGGAAGACACAAATACATGGGATGTTATGCCTTTACGATCTAGTAAGAAAGATGCAGGATGTCGTTGGATTGTTACATTAAAATACAATGTTGATGACACCTTGGAAAGACATAAGGCAAGGTTGGTTGCTAAGGGTTATACTCAAAATGAAGGTTTGGATTATACAGAAATTTTCTCTCCAGTTGCTAAAATGGGAACTATCAAGTTGTTGTTGAAGGTTTCTGCATCGAAAAACTAGGTCATTTCTCAACTTGATGTGTCCAATGCTTTTCTCAATGGAGAAATTGATGAAGAAATTTATATGCAATTGCCAGAGGGATATGCAGAGAGATATACTAAACGAACATGTCATTCTTTACCACAAAATGCAGTATGTTGACTCAAACGATCAATATATGGTTTGAAACAGGTTTCTAGACAGTGGTACAAGAAATTCTCTGCTTCATTACTTGGTTTAAGATTTAGTAAGAGTCATGGGGATCACACATTGTTTGTCAGACGTTGCAATACTGATTATGTAGCAGTTCTTGTTTATGTTGATGAAATAGTCATTGCTAGTACAAACAATGAAGCTGCAACTTTTCTCACTTTATCTCTCAAACAATATTTCAAACTACAAGGTTTGAGATCCCTCAAATATTTCTTGGGATTGGAAATTACTTGTTCTGCAACTGGAATCTCGTTATGCCAATACAAATATGCTTTAAATTTACTTACTTCCACTAGTATGTTAGGCTGCAAACCATCATCTGTTCCTATGATTCCTAGTATGAAGTTATCAAAATCAATGGTGATTTACTTAAAGACAATGAGACATATCGTCATATTGTTGGTCAACTGATGTACTTAACCATTACACGTCCTGATTTGAGCTTCACAGTGAATAAACTATATCCATATACATCGGTTCCTCGTACTTCTCATCTTCAAGCAGTTTATAGAGTTCTTCAATACATCAAAGGCACTATAGGTCAACATCTCTTCTACTCTGCTGATGCTGATCTTGATCTCAAAGGATTTAAAGATGCTGATTGGGCATCGTGTTCTGACAGTTGCAGGTCTACAACATGATTCTCTATGTTTCTTGGTTCGTCTTTGATTACTTGGCGTTCTAAGAAACAACCGACTATTCTCACACTTCTGCAGAGGCTAAATATAGAGCTTTAGCAATTTATAGAGTTCTTCAATACATCAAAGGCACTATAAGTCAACATCTCTTCTACTCTGCTGATGCTGATCTTGATCTCAAAGGATTTGCAGATGCTGATTGGGCATCGTGTTGTGACAGTCGCATGTCTACAACATGATTCTCTATGTTTCTTGGTTCGCCTTTAATTACTTGGCGTTCTATGAAACAACCGACTGTTCTCGCAGTTCTGCAGAGGCTGAATATAGAGCTTTAGCTCTTGCTTCTTGTGAATTAGCATGGTTATCAATTCTCCTGAATGATCTCCAAGTCTCTTCTTCTTCACTTCCGATTATGTTCTCTGATAGTACAATTGCAATATCTATAGCTACCAATCCTATTTTTCATGAACATAGTAAACATATCGAATTGGATTGTCATACTCTTCGAGAACGTTTGGACAAAAGCACAATAAGTTACTTCATGTTCGAACTGAAGATCAAGTTGCAGATGTACATACTAAATCTTTGTTCCCGGATGAGTTCCAACGTCTCAAATACAAGATGAGCCTTCTTAGCTTATTAGATAGGATTTTCATATACTTGTATATACTTCCTTGTATAGTTTTTTTTTTTGACAACGACATAATAAGAGAGAGAACTAAAACCGAAGGATCACCAATAATAAAGGAACTCCCTGGCCCGCCTAGCCAGAGCGTCCGCTTTGTGATTGATCGCTCTTGGGATGACTGACAATGAGAAGACCAAGAAGGATGAACAAGCCCGCTTGAACGCCTCCTGGTATGGACTGAAGGCAGGCCAATCATCAGGGTGGTCAAAAACTTCAGAAACTTGGAGAAGCATCAAAGATTCCATCGCCCATAACACCGCCTCGACCTCCGCATATATGGCTGAAAGACTACTTGACACACCTTTCCTTGTATAGTTTAGTGAGTATATATAATTACAGATTAATTAATAAGAAAAAGAAGCTTTCATAACAACTGTAATATAGAGTTTAATTATTTGCGGCAATTAAGCATGTTTTGAAAATCTGAGAAACGATTTGTCATCTTTATTACGTACTACTGGAAAAAAATACAGCCTGTTACTACCAAAGTACCAATAAACTACAAAAACACATCTACGTATGTTGTTTGTGTAAGATCAAAGAATCTAAATGGTGTGGAGAGAAGGAAACGGTGGGATCGAAGGCATCAGATTTCTTCCACTATTTCGTCTCAATGGAGTGGACTCTGATGAATCAAGGAGAGGATAAGAAACCCTTCTGCTGTTGGGAGATGGTACACCATTGATGTTAGTTATTGGAGATTGGGAAAAATTCTCTGACATATCATATATATCTTCTGTGATTGTCTCATTCCTTGGATGAGACATCATACTCATGTCTGGATTTCTCATCCTGTAATTTCCCAGGGAAGATGATCCAGAAGCTCCGTGATGAATTTGAGATTGTGGAGGAAGCAGTCTGTTGTTGAATGAGATGGGAAGTTGAGCCAGAGGTTGTCTGAATTGGCAACAAAGTATATGAGCAAAATCAGGAGCTGTCTAAATGGTCACACATTGATGATTCTTTTGAGATTGTTTCTTACCTTGATGACATTGGTATTGAAGTTGAAGCAGCAGAATGGAACAACTCGACATTCTGATGTGTAATCGCAGTTCCACTGTTGCCAGATGTCTGGTTTTCCTTCTCTTGTTCGTCCGAAGTCCCTGCAGAGATTATAAGCTTTAGTCAAATCAAAGATCAACAAACATGAGATGTAGAGCTTATGAGAAAATGGAGAAACAAAAAGACTTACCAAATTTTCTGCCAAATGTATTTTTACATCCTTCACATCTACAATCTCTAGAACATCCAACTCCGCTCTATAGGAGCAATGCATTAGAATCACAGTTCCTACACCGGTCAGGATTAAAAATGACAAAAGAAAGAACAAAAATACCTGATAGCATTCACAGTATTTCTTCAGACAGTTTGATTTCTTGCAGTTACAGCCTCGTTTGTGTCGTGCTGAAGCTGGAGTTTTGCTTGCATTATCCTGTGAATTTATGAGAAATGAGATAAAATGGATTGTGGCTGTTTTGAAGATAATTATAAGAGCTCTTACAGCAACTTCAATGATGGAATCTGAGCTTCTGATGACTTTAGGAGCAAATGCAAGCGGATTCCGTGATTCAATCTGTTTGCGAGTAGCCAAGACAATCTTTTCATGGATATGTTTATTGAAGCAATCTACACATGAACATGGCTCTGTGCAATAAACTCCAGCAGCAAAGCATTCACAGTAACTGCAGAAAGAAACATCAAAAAGAGAGTAAACAAAGATTGAATTACTTCAAAACAAGACAAATATTAAAAGAAGACTTTGAGGTATTAAGCTTACAGCTTCAAACACTTGGATTTTTTGCAGTTGCACCGTTTACATGACGAGTCACCTTCTCCTGCTTGAACTGCCTTACGCCTGCGTGTTTCAATGCCAACAGAATGTTAAGAAAAAGTAGAAAATTTTCATAAATCTGTATATGGAAGTTCAGGAAAAAGCTTACCTTTTCTTCTTTGGGCTATTTGAATTCAATACTTTTAAAGCTGAAGACTTTGCAACTTCTTCTGCACTTTGACCTGCATCTTTACTGCTTACATTTTCCCTCACAATGTTGGGTTGCGACTGAAGAATCGGAGTGGTGTAACTTTGCATACCGACTTTTATGTTTTCGGAAAATGAGTAGTACTCATTACCATTATTGTTATCCTTAGAGAAAAACGGAATGGAGTTAAGATGCAGACCAATGCTAGGTACTACACTTCTCGATGAAGATTCACTGAGTGTTTGCTGATTATTTCCCGGAGTCTCAAAGTCTAGATGGCGTCTTCTCAAACCACGTTGTAAGTGCAGAAGAGCCTGTCACACACATATAGAAGAGAATCATGTCAGAGACAACAATCAAGTAAAGGCAATATCCATTAAGCTTTTACTCACATAAACAGACTCAGATTCATTATTGCCTACGTCGTCATTCAAAACAGGTTCTGATGCTGGCATTTTACCACCAGAGTTTGATGTTCTCTTCAATAAGCAACTATAAGCCTCTGACTCATTTGGTGTAGCATAAATCAGTCCTGCTGAAGCAGAAATCAGAGTTTCCCAATCTGGAGTTGGGCTTTTTGCCTTGACATTGTCACACATCGTAAGCAAATCCATTCCACCATAAGCTTTTTCATCTTCTTCTTCTCCTCCAGGAGAAGCACCTACTTGATTAGAAGCAGACCCATCTTTTGAAGGATTAAACAAGCTATCTTGACTGCAACCAAAACATTTCTTCAATTAAGAACTTTAAACAGTACAAAAAAGAAGAAGAGACATTGATTTTACCTTCTAAAACTATAATCTTTGAGAGAAACAGCGTGAGGGGAAGCAAAAACAGGAGGAGGAGATGTAAAATGGAGAGAACTTAAGGTTTGAACGACTGAGAATGGCTTGGAGGTCTTAATTGGAGAAAAGCTATTCACATAATTGTAAAATGGTGAATCCTGCATTCCCAAAAAACTTTAATCTCAATTTATAACGAATCATCAAAACCAAAACATACAACTCAATTCAAAGGAACCGTATAAGATTTTAACAATTGTTAAACCAGTCATCTCTCGGATTCCAATAACTCAATCTTCGACTGTAATGCAACAAACTGAGAGATGGTAATGAACACAACCACATAACCATCACAGAAACAGAGGAAGCTAAACAGATTGGTAATAGAGAACAACCTCGTCTTCGAGTTTAGAATTTGGAGTTCTGAAATCACTCTTTTTCGGTGTATCCATTTTGTTTCTGAACAAAAACACTCACATTAACGTCTCTCTCTCTATCTATCTTTATGATTTCTATATATATAGATCTCTACGTAAATTAATCTCGATTTTTTTTTTGCATTTAATAAAGTAACGTACCTTACCTTGACCTCTGGTTTTTTCTTTGTAGAAAAAAAAAACGAATAAATTAAGTAACTGCTCTGATTTAGGCTAGTTTAGCTGCTTCTCTTTTGTTGGCATTAGAAGAAATAGAAAAACAATTATCTATGTTTTATTCATACGTTTAATCTTTATATATGTGGCTTACTTTCTTTGTTGGTTTATTTTTTTATTATTGATTTTTAAGATAGAATGAGATAAAATATTCCCAAGTTATTTGAATCTATCAATAAGGTTTGTTAAGATAGAACCGACTCTCTTTTCTTTGATAAGAATAACCGGAACTATTACAAAAAAGATCACTTCATTTTATTTTGTTCCTATTGTATTTCATTTCTTACAATTAGCTTCTATCAATGATATAATTATCTAGTGGGGATACATATGATAATTAAGGGATTCTATTTGTTGGATTTAAACAAGAAGTCTAGAACGAAATTAAAAACACAAGTTACAAATTACAAGGTTTTAACCTTTTTTTTATTAATTAGAGATATTGCCGATGAATCTGATATCATGAGAAAACACTTATAAGTAATAATGACACGTAAATTAAAATTATTTGGTCAATTATATATAGTAGTTATGATAATCACGACTTAATAGTACTACTAATCTTCTCAATGTAACGTTTTGAGAAAATCATGCCTTTTATATTGCATGATAATTATAACAACATTGCATGGATATAACGATTTCGGCCGTTTTTATCCCATGATTTCTCTCATATTTGTTTTAATGATTATGATAGTATTGATCTAAAGTTCCAAAACTTACTTGACCAAAAAAAGGTTCCAAAACCATATATTACAAGAAAGTCCCAAATCAGTACAATGTTCACTTAAATTGTCAATGAAAATCATTTTTAAGTATGAATTTTATCTTATGCCCCTAGTTAATTCATTTCAGAAAAAAAAAACTAGATTTCAAGCAAAATATTAGAAGCATGAATGAAAATAAAAATAATATTCTCAACTTCTATGTTCCTGATTTCATCTTTGTCTTACATAGATGATGAATAATAAACCAGTTTTGATTTTTAATTTTAGTTTTTAAATTTTAGATTTTAAATTTTAGATTTCTTTTTTCTACAGTAAATTCTTTTTTTGTCAACATTGAGTTATAAATGGCTGACCCATTAGCCAAATTTCTATATAATATAGATAATAAAATTCAATTTTTGGTATGAGATAGCGTATTCCTTTAGTGAATTTACCACATGTCACTACACCAAAATCACCACACGTTTTTGCAATAAATTTAGTTTTTCAAAATCATGGCAAAATTTCTAGTTTTCGGATTTTCAACTTAATTTTTTTTACAAATATTTTTGTTTTAGAATTTTCTTTAACTTATAAAAAATACTATATTAAATTTAAGCATTTAAAATTTTGACCAAAATTTTGACCAAAATAAAATAACTAAAACTAAAACGTGTGACATCAACATCTCGTAGATTGTATAATTTAATAAAATTATGTAGTGCCATTGTTGCTGTAGTTACTTTACGTTGAACATGTATGAATATATTGGCTTTTCTTTTAAAACCTGTCATTTAGCTTTGCAAACACCAAAAATTTGTTCAATAATCGATTGCAAAGAAGAGTGTCGTTTATTAAACAATTCTCTTTATGTACTAGGTGGTCTACCTCTATTATATTCACCAAAAAGATATCTTACCCCTCAATATGGAGTAAGAAATCTAGGCCGAAGAGCATAACCAGAATCTCCCAAATAATATTTTCCAGTTGGTGGAGTTGGAAACTGATGATTCTCTTTCATTACCAGCATTATAACTTTTACATCATGAGTTGATCCCATAATACCAATATATGCATATGTAAAAAACATGTCCAAATTTCATATTGCTAAAATATTCATACTTGTGTCATCTTTTCAATTCAAATATTTTTCTGATTGTATCCTGTAATAGTGACAACAACATGTGTTCCATTGATTGCACTAATAAAACTTCTAAATTGAGGCCAATATCTTTTGTCAGACTATAACCTTGGATGAGATTGTGTGAGCTCTTTAGGATGAGGTCTAAGCGAGACAATCGCCATATGTTCGAGAGCAGCCAACACTTCATGTAACTTTCTGCATATGGTTTCCTGTGAATGACCAAATATATTACCGACATACCTCTAAGTTTTATTTTGAGCACATATGGTTAAAAAAATAACAATGCTTTCTTGATTGCTCACATTACCGATCTCCTTTAAATTATAATCCTCTTGCAGCTTTTTACATAATTGAATGTACACATGTGAATACATCCTAATAATGTTGTAGCATCGTTCCTCATGACCATATATTAGTTCAAATACATATCTTCGACCATATTCGGGCTTTAAGTTCATTCATCTCTTTTCTATTCTCATTGAATAAGGATCCATGAATGATTCTCCAAAATTAATACTTCCATCTTCTTCAAGTCAATTGTATAATGTTTGACTCTAAATTTTTTTTTAAATGAATAACATTTATTGAGAAATAATACTATTGAAGTTACCATTCTACATCTAACAAACAAATACTTCAAAAACAAAACAAATAAAAAGTGTTCTAAATTTTATTATTGAATCTAACTATTCATATGTTCATTTAATTTTTGATATCCACTCAAGATATTTTATTCTAGCATCGTCATTGGGTAGTTTCAGATAAACATTTGTATGAGTCTCGTTGCTTTGAAGTACATTGACACCTCCCCAATATAGAGAAGAGTCATAGTGAAGACCATAGAGTGTTGGTAACGATTCGATTTCACGTTCTAACTATTTATCTTAAGCTTCATAAACTTTTGTTCGTTTCGTGTAAGGTTCAGTTGTCACGAAGTCGTACAAAACTTCTGGCGTTGTTTGTTTACTTTTTGAAGATGAAGAACGTGAAATTTGCTTGTTGGAAGGTGACCGTTACGGTAAGGATTGCCCGTGGCTCTCGTTATTCATGAGATCTATCTAGTATACTCATGGTTTTGATCTTTTGGTAGGGTTGGTTTTTCACCGTCGCCACTCCGTCCTCTCCTCCGGCTGCCGTCACTCGCTCTCTCTCCATTCACCGGTAAAGGTTCTCATTGGTTATCTTTATTCACAAGATTTGTCTCTATCCTAACACGATTTTGACATTTTTTTAGCCATTCCTCTCCTCTTTGGCTCCTTTTGTAGGGTTTAATTCTCTATGATTTTGACATTTAGCTATGGTTTTGCCAGTGAGACTTTTTGTCTCTTCTTCTATCTTTTTTCTCTTTCTTCTCTACTGACATCTTTGTTTTCATTTATTTCAGATTCGGTGGTGAAAAATTCGTTGATGTCGACGGCGGAGACATTTGCGATGGCGGTTCTCTCTCTCTCTC
>JAKUCM010003548.1:0-104465 GCA_023374145.1 Lepidium sativum
TATTTACCTCATGCTTTTCTTTTTACTTAGCTAGCTGAACCTAAGGAAGAATCTTATGCAATGTATCTCAAGCCCCTAATTTGGAAAATAAAAATTCGATTATGAGGTAACAAATCAGGTTCTTTTCGAGACACAACCTAAGTATTGGTTTCAAAGGTTAATGATCTACCTATCAGTGTTCAAGAGAAAAAACGCAAGTCTAAGAGTTCACTATGGTTACTAGCCAATCAACCTAGCAAGTCTACCTATCTAGCAAGATGATTCTCGAAAACTCTAGACTCAATCCTATATGAATGCAATGCAACTACATGAACACTCTGTTTTTGACTTATGCATTTTCGAGTTTTTCAATTTTTTTGTTTTTCTATGCCTTAGATGTGATGCAATATGATCAAATGCAAGAATAAAAACTAAGAACCACAGAAAACAAAGTCAAATATCCTCTAGAACCCTCCCCCAAACTTAAATCACACAGTCCCTTGTGTGTATAAAAGTCCGAAAGAGGATCCTAGACCAGCAAGTCAAGTGAAAAATATGCAAAAGCAAGCTAAGTAAAAGCAATGTAAAGGCAAGTCAATTGAAAAATATGCAATGGTATTTATAATGAAAGGAAGGGGTTTTGGTACCTCTTAATGATTCCAGTAATCGGATGCCACATTTCGCATGAGCTCCATGTAGTAGTCATTATGCTTTGACGCTCGAGCTCAGCTTGCTCGAGCGTGTCTGTCGAGTGTTCGGAATGCTCGACTGATTGGTGCTCGAGCGGTTGGCTCGAGCTTGCTCCTGCTGCATCAAATGGTCTTCTGTATGAGAAGGCTGCTGGATTAGCTGAGGAACGTCTAGCTGGTGCTGGTTGGTGTTGTCTTTCACGATCCGTGGATATGGAGGCTCTTCTTGGGCGAATAGTTGGTGGTGATGGTGGTGGGTCCGCTGTTCCTTTCTAGAGCTGCCACTCTCCTACTTAGATCATCGTTTTCTTGCCTTCTAGCATCGTCGCTAGCAGTCAGCTTCTTCACCTTTTTCATCAACCATTTGTTCATTTTCTGCAATAAGCCTATGTGCTTGTGTGCTTCTCGGATTGGTTCTCCTTGACGAGGTGGCATCGTGTATTCTTCAAAACAATATGCCTCGGGATCCACCTCATCGCTGTTTGTCGGTGATGAACTCTGCTGAGGTTCATTGGGGTCGTACAAGGCTTCTAGAGGTGGGTTGAAATCCGTGTTTCGCCCCATTCTTATTGTCGTGTACTCCCTGTTTGGCAAGAGCAGAAAAGCGTTTGGTCTAAGCAAATGATGGAAAGAGTAAAGGAGCTTACCTCGAACTTCCATTGTGGCCAAGAATTGACTCCTCTTAAATGATCGATGTTCATGAACCGAGGGTCAGCCCATTGTGTCTCATCGATTGGCACATTGCACCTTTCCAGAATGCATGTGATAAGTCCGCCAATTGTGATCTTTCCATCACGTCCTCCAGTTTTGTTATCCCTTGCCCAATCTCGGTATGTGACTAATTGGTTAGCAAACTGGATGGTTAATCCAGCATTGTTTCGATCTCCAATAATTGGGGATCCGTCACTCTTTTGACCAACAATGTTATTAAGAGCAGTCACCAACATCTCCATTTCTCCTAGGTTAATGGTTCCAGTAGTAAAACGTGAGAAAAATGTATTTGCTAGGATTGTTCGAAAATACCTCAATGCCGGGTTTCAGATCAGTGATGCCTTAGATCGGGAGGATGAGAATCTGCTCCTTGTTGATGCAATCGACCTCCACACATCATCCAACTCAGCTCTATCAAAATCGGTCCATAATTTTCGGACTCGGCCTTTGGGAACTCGAAGAGGTCCCTAAGTGCTTTGAATGTCATTCGATAGTCTCTTCCTCTTATTGCAAAGAAGATGTAACCGCCACCTTGCTTTTCTTGGAGACTCTCGTTTTCAGCATCGTATAGAACGATTTGAACCGTTGCCAAAAACTGAAGAGTCTCTTCTTTGTAAGCTCTTTGTGGATATTGCACAAATGTGGACAGCCCACAATTTTGCAACATGAGATCCACATCTCTTGTTATCCCCATTGCGTTTAGCGCTTCCTTGCATGGATAGCGGGTACCTAGAAAATCCATCCTCCGCAGATCGCTTAGTGCCCTTGCCGAGTTATGCCTCTCCTTCATCTCTTTCTCTCTTTTCCGGCAAGAATTATCTCTCTTGCTTCTGCCGCCTCTCTTTTCACCATATCCATCTTCACGGAGTGTTTCAGCAGCAAGGTCTGGGTCCAATTCTTCTTCATCCATGTATTCTCCTCTTTCTTCCGACTCATTCTCAGATTGCACTTCCATCCTCCTCTTCTCTTTTCTGCCGGGTCTGCTTGCGGCCATGGAAGACTCTCCTTGTAAAGGATTGCTTCTGGATCGAGCATTATTTTTGGCTCTGAGGCGGAGGAGGTTGGCTTTATTGGATTTTCCGTCTGTCATGGTGAAAGTAGGTCGGAGGAAGAGTAAGTTTTTGGACACTCGAACAAGACACTCGAGCAGAGGTGATCGAGTGTAGTGGATGAACAAAAAGAGGGGACGATTTTGCTTCTGTAAAAGAGAGAACAACTAGAGAGAAATGTTAGAGAGAGAATGTATTTCGTGTGAATGGAAGGAGAGAGGCTCCTCCTCCTTTTATAGAGGAGAAAAACAAGGGGGAGCCTTTTCAAATTCAAAATTTGAACTTGGATTAAATCAAATCTTTTTGAATTAAATGGAAAAGATATTGCATTAAAGAAAGATTTAACCCATTTTTCGGAGTAAATGTCTCCCCTTTCTCAGCTTTTGGCAGTTATAGGCTTGGAGGTATGTGAATAGGCATGAAGGCGGGACGCTCGAGCCTGACACTCGAGCAGGTTTGGTCGAGTGTCAGTCTGCCAAAAGCTGGCTGATGCTCGAGTGGGACACTCGACCAGGCGTGGTCGAGTGTTGTCCCATCTTGTCGGTTTTGACCCTACTTATCCCATGTGGGCCCTATTTTCCTGCAAAAGAGACCCAAAAAAACCTTCCAAGTGCATGTAAGTCGAAATAGATGTATGAAAAAAATGATAAAATAGCAAATTTGTAAGTAAATATGCGAAAAGAAAGAAATTGAATGTATATACAGAGGATACCTTTGGGATTGCCTCCCAACTGCGCTTGTTTATAGTCTCAAGCTCAACTTTCCTCCTTTTTATTGGAGAGGAGGTGGTTCATCGAGCAGAACCGAAGTTCCCTCGGGAATCGTGCTTTTTGCCAAGTAAGGCTTTACTCTATGACCGTTTACAGTGAATCCTTCTCCATTGCTGTTAGCTAAAGTGATCGCTCCATAAGGCAAAACTTGTAATACTTTGAACGGACCAGACCACTTTGATCGTAGCTTTCCTGGAAATAGCTTGAGTCTTGAGTTAAAGAGTAGCACTTGATCACCAACCTTGATTGTTTTTTGCTGGATCTTTTTGTCATGAGCTGCTTTTGTTCGATCCTTGTATGCTTTTGAGCTGTCATATGCTTCGAGTCTGATTTCTTCAAGTTCATGTAAGTCCATCTGCCTCTTCTCTTGTGCTGTCTTGATATCGAAATTCAAGAGTTTGGTTGCCCAAATCGATTTGTACTCTATCTCAACCGGTAAATGGCATGATTTCCCATAGAGTAATTGAAAAGGTGTGCGGCCAATAGGTGTTTTGAAAGCAGTCCTATAGGCCCAAAGAGTATCATCCAATTTGGCGGCCCAATCACGTTTGGACAGCCCAACTATCTTCATCAAAATCGATTTGATTTGTCTATTAGAGACTTCAACTTGTCCGCTGGTTTGAGGATGATAAGAAGTTGCCACTTTGTGTTTAACCCCATGTTTCTTAAGCAAATGTTCGAAAACCTTGTTGACAAAATGGGATCCTCCATCGCTAATAACAACTCTTGGCACACCAAATCTGGGAAATATAATGTGTTTGAAGAGTTTAAGTACCACCTTTGCATCGTTTGTAGGAGCTGCAATAGCTTCTACCCATTTAGAGACATAATCCACAGCAACCAAAATGTAACTGTTTCCTAAAGAAGGAGGCTTAAATGGTCCCATGAAATCGATTCCCCAACAGTCAAACACTTCTATCTCCAAGATCGGATTCTGTGGCATCTCATTCCTCTTGCTTATACTGCCCATTCTTTGGCAGCAATCACATCTGGATATGAACTCTTGGCAGTCTTTAAAAATCGATGGCCACCATAACCCGGATTGAAGGATTTTCTGTGCTGTTTTGAATGCAGCAAAGTGTCCTCCATAAGTAGATCCATGACAATGTTCCAAAATTCCATTGACTTCCTCTTCTGATACACATCTTCTGAATAGTCCATCAGATCCTTGCTTGTAGAGATAAGGCTCATCCCAAAAATACTGCCTTACATCCCTAAAAAATTTCTTCCTATGATGATAATTCAAGGTTTTAGGCAGCTCTCCTCCGACCAAATAGTTTACCAAATCGGCATACCATGGTAAACATGTTCCCATAAACTTTGATCCGATCGAAAAAACGCCTTCTTTGTCGGTGGGTTTGACACTCGAGCAGGTGGTGCTCGAGTGTCATGGTCGAGTGTTCGGTGGAAAAACTCAACAGCTGCTCTTCAGGCATAAAATCATTCATTGGAAGGGTTTCTTCAACCTGTATTCTTGATAAGTGATCAGCAACACCGTTTTCAACCCCTGGTTTATCGACTATCTCCATGTCGAATTCTTGTAGCAACAAAATCCATCTAAGCAGTCTAGGCTTAGCATCCTTCTTTTTCATCAAGTATCTCAGAGCTGCATGATCAGTATGCACAACAACTTTTGATCCAACCAGATAGGACCGGAATTTCTCAAAGGCGAACACAACTGCAAGCAATTCCTTCTCCGTGGTGGCGTATTTCACCTGGGCTTCGTCTAGTGTTCTACTAGCATAGTAGATCACATTCAGTTTCTTGTCTATCTTCTGTCCCAGAACTGCTCCAACAGCATAGTCACTAGCATCACACATTATCTCAAAAGGTAGATTCCAATCGGGTGCTTGAACTATTGGTGCTGTTATCAAGGCGTCTTTGAGTTCGAGAAAAGCCTTGAGGCATTCCTCGTCAAAGACGAAATCCGCCTCCTTACAAAGGAGACGAGTCAAAGGTCTAGCAGTTTTCGAAAAGTCTTTGATGAACCGCCTATAGAATCCTGCATGTCCCAAGAAACTCCTAATGTCTTTGATAGTTTTCGGCGGTTGTAACTGAACCATAACCTCTATCTTGGCATTGTCGACTTCAATGCCCCTTTCAGAAATCTTATGGCCTAAAACGATCCCTTCTTTCACCATAAAGTGGCATTTCTCCCAATTAAGCACTAAATCCGTCTCAACGCACCTAGATAGAACCCTGCACAAGTTTGACAAACAAGAGGAGAAGGAAGAACCATAGACAGAGAAATCGTCCATGAATACTTCGACCATCTCCTCAATCAGATCCGAAAATATAGAAGTCATGCAACGTTGAAAAGTAGCAGGTGCATTACAAAGACCAAATGGCATTCTCCTATATGCAAATGTACCATAAGGGCAAGTAAAGGTTGTTTTTTCCTGATCATTTGGATGTATAGGGATTTGGAAAAATCCACTATATCCATCAAGGAAACAATAATATGAATGATTAGCCAACCTTTCAAGCATTTGGTCTATGAATGGCAAAGGATAATGATCTTTTCTAGATGCAGAATTCAATTTCCTAAAATCAATGCACATTCTATGTCCTGTAATGGTTCTAGTTGAAATCAAGTCATCATTTTCGTTTCTAATGACAGTGACCCCTCCCTTTTTAGGCACACAATGCACAGGAGGCACCCATTTACTATCAGAAATAGGATAGATTATATCAGCATCTAATAGTTTTAAAATTTCTTTCTTAACGACCTCCTTTAAATTCGGATTCAATCTCCTTTGAGGTTCCCTGCTAGAATAAGATTCATTTTCAAGGTGAATTCTGTGTGTGCATAAATCGGGAGAGATCCCTCTAATGTCAGACAGTGAGTATCCTAAGGCTTTTCTAAACCGTCTTAATTCAGAAAGCAACATGTTTAACTCATCATCACTCAATGCATTATTTACTATTACTGGATAAGTAGAGTTAGATCCAAGAAATGCGTACCTGAGCCCGGAGGGGAGTGGTTTGAGTTCCACTTTCGGCGATTTGAGCTCCGACCAATCATCATCGAGCGGACACTCGACCTTAGTGTGGTCGAGTGTTATGGTCGAGTGTTGATTTCCAGAGGCTAAATCGGAATGCTCGAGCTTGGTGTGCTCGAGTGTTGAGGTCGAGTGTAAAGTTTCGAACTGTTTTTCACCTTTCAGTGATTTGCAAGAGTCCAACAGGCTTTTGTAGACCTCAATTTCTTCGTATATGTATCCATCACAACCGTCTTTTATCAAAGCAGTACCAAGGTGGTCTTTCTCCATCAATTCTCCAAACAGGTCCTTTGAAAGATCATCTATTTCTTGTACCACGAACAGTTGACCCTCAATGGTCGGTTTTTTCATTATGTCACTAATGCTGAAAGTCATCTTGAAATCTTTCCCAAGGTTGAGTTCGATTTCTCCTTTTGGCACATTGATCACAGCTCCTGCAGTGGCTAAGAAGGGCCTTCCAAACAGCAAAGGGTCCTTTGGTTCTTCTCCCATATCTAGAACAACGAAATCCGTGGGGATTTCTACTCCTCCAACCCGAACTGGTAAATCTTCTAGAATTCCATGTGGAATCCTAACCGATCTGTCAGCTAGTACCAAAGATATCTTACAAGACTTGTATCTATCGAACCCTAATCGTTTGGCGACTGTTAGAGGCATTAGGCTGATCGATGCCCCTAAATCACACAAGCAACTCCTGAATGTGAGAGGTCCAAGCGAACATGGAATTGTGAATGTTCCTGGATCATCGAGCTTCTTAGGCACAACCTTTCTTTGTATAATAGCACTGACCTCGTGAGTTAGCACAACCATCCCTTCAACTTCTTGTGTTCTGTCCTTGACTGCTTCTTTCAAAAACTTCTGGTAAGGGGGCATTAGCATAAAGGCGTCTAGAATTGGTATTTTCACTTCAACGTCCCTCATCTGTTTTTCAAAGAGAGCTTTGTACTTGTCTGCAACATCCTTTTTGAATCTCTGTGGAAAAGGAAGTTGTGGTTTGAAAGGAGGTGGAGCAAACGTCTTTGGGTCTTTTTGTATATCGGTTGTGTTTCTAGGCTGATCTTCGTACACTCGAGCAGGTGGTGCTCGAGTGTGTTGGTCGAGTGTCACGGATTTTGGCTTTTTCGTGCTGATTTCTGTCTGTTCTTCGACCATATCATCCTCCCCTTCTGGAAGGACACTGTCCTCAGTGTTCTCTGTTGGTTCAGCACGAATTAGCAATTCACGGCCACTACGGAGTGTAATGGCGTTGGCGTGATACTCCTTAGGATTTTGAACAGCTTTTCCAGGTAGCTGTCCGGTTTGTTTGTTGGTTGATGAAGATCCTTGTTGATTCTCTACATATTTGAGACGAGCATTGAGAGTCTCAAATTTGCAGTTGAGTTCATTATGTGAAGCATCGATTTTAGCATGTACTTCAGCAAATTTCCGTGTTAATTCGGAAGCGCTGGCTGTCTGTCCCTTTAGTATCTGCTGCAAGATGTCCATCACTTCAGGTGTTTGTGGTGGTGGTTGGGTGTTGTATCCAGTAGGTGGTTGGTGGTGTGTTTGCTGGTACTGTTGTTTGGGTATGAATGGTTTTGATTGTGGTTGCGGATGTGGTTTGGGTGGGTACGCCTGGTCGTTTGGATTTGCTACATTTGTGTTTCTGTAGGATAGGTTGGGGTTAGGTTTATAGCTGTTGAATTGTCTGAAATTGTTGCTTTGGTTCTGTACGAAATTGACCTCTTCAACCTCGTCATCCTCTTCTTCAACCCGTTCTGTTTCACTGACATGGTGTACTTGCTTATGATGAGCTGAAAGTAGCTTGTCTAGTTTGTCTTGTATGGCTTTGAGCTCCTTTCTACTAACCATATCTGAATCCGTTACGCCTCTAGGAGTTCGATCATAGTCTTCACTGTATTGGCCGTCTGCTTGAGCTAAATTCTCCACTAATTCCCATCCATCATCGACATCTTTATTCAGAAAATTCCCATTGCTGGCTGTATCTAGCAACATGCGTATCTTTGGGATCACGCCTCTGTAGAGAGTACTGAGAAGGGACTCAGTAGTGAAACCGTGATGAGGACATTGCGATTGGTACATCTTGAATCGTTCCCAAGCCTCAGAGAATGTTTCTGAATGGTTTTGCTTAAAACCAGAGATGGAATTGCGAAGTTTCGCAGTTCTGGAATTTGAAAAGAATTTGCCTAGAAATGCTTCTTTGCAGGCGTCCCATGATGTGATAGATCCTTGTGGCAAGTGTTTTTCCCATAGATGTGCTTTGTCTCCAAGAGAGAAAGGAAACAATCGCAATTTCAGAGCATCCTCACTAACCCCGTTTATTTTTGTCAGACTGTTTAGTCTTTCAAATTCATCAAGATGATCAAGTGGGTCCTCAGAAGGTAAACCATGAAATTTACTGTTCTGAACCATGGAGATCATTCCACTCTTAATCTCAAAGTTGTTGTTGGCGATGGCTGGTGGAACAATTCCATGGCGTTGAGTGTGGATACTGGGAGCATCACCGGCACCAATGTGTCTAACTCTCCTAGGACGAGTTCCTAGTTCAGTAGCTTGTACTTGTTCTTCCATGTTAACCTGATCCATGTATTCTTCGTTCAATCGGTTCCGTTGTTCTCGCAAGTATTCACGAGGCAAACGGTCTATTCTGTCAGAGTATGGAATGAGGTCTTCACTACCACGGGATCTGGTATTCATGCAAGTGATTTGTTTCGTCTGAAATGACACTCGAGCAGGTGGTGCTCGAGTGTAGTGATCGAGTGTTTCTTGGTTCTGCTAGAGCTCTCCGGATACAGAAGAAAAATCAACGAGCTCGAGTTGTGTTGGTCGAGCTTGTTGATCGAGTGTACCTGAAAGCAAAGAGAAAACCAGAAACGTTTTTAGAATAATAGTATAATAAAACTTAGTCTCAGAAAAGTGATTTTCCTAATTGTAGTTAACTATTCCCTGTTGGCAACGGCGCCAATTTGATAAACATGTTTTTTGCGGTGTTTTCTCAAATACCAAACTGTTTATGTAATCAATTGCAGTACAGTATGGTGTCAATCCAATGGGAGAGTAACTAGCAATCAAGATATAATCTACTTATTCTAATCTAAGCCAAATTCGGTTTTAGTGAGTGGTGATCTATCCTAGGTGACAACGAGATCTTAAAACAAAATGCTAAAAAATGAAACAGGGTATTAGAATGTAAAAACAGAGCATTAAAAGTAAAGCAATAATAAAACTAATGATAAAGTGCAACACGAAATCTCAACCTAAAGCAGAGTGTTAAAATCACGAAAATTCAATAAGGGAAAAACAGGTTCTCGAGGATTAGGATCAATGATTAGGGTATTCCTAGGGGTTCTAGACTTATCTATCAACCTATTTAGATGACCTCTAAGCAAGGAATCACAAAGTAATCACATTCGCTCTCGCGCAATGGGACCTCTCCTAAAAGACAACCTGACTTGACTCTCGCCCAACGATTGGAAATTCAAGAGGCCTTAAGTATGGACCTTACAAAGCCTAATAACACCCTAGACAATCAATCTCTTGAGCTAGGAAGATGCTATCTTAATTTAAGCATGTTCAAGTGATTCCCCAAACGCCTCTCGGGGGGGATTCACCAAGAGATCGAATTTCAATTGATCAGAAAGAAACAAGCATTAAGAACACTTAAACTAAAGAGATCTAAGACCTTATTTAAACATAGACAAATCTAGAAATCCCTAAGTTTTCCCCTAATCTCTCCCTTTCCTCAAGAACCCTAGACTAACTTACTCAGAATTCATAAAATAAAATAAAGACTTAAAATCGAAATCTAATTGCATAAAACTTAAAGCTAAAAAATCGTAAATGCCTTTTTAAAATAAGAGACTCGAAAATTGCTAGAAAAGATTGTATTTTGAAAGTAGAAATTCTAGTACAATTTATAGATCAAAAGATCTTAAAGAAAAAGGAAAAATACTTAAAGAGAAAAAGGGAAAAATTCCCTTGAAAGAAAAATGGGAATTTCCTTTTAGAAGTTAAAAGGAAATTTCCTTAAGAAAGAAAAATAGAAAAGAACTAAAAGATAATTGGGCTTGCACAAAGGGGCTTTTGATGGGCCTTTTTCGCAGAGAAACCCAAAGATTCAATCTTCGTCTAAAGTCTCGGTTCTGGTCCGTAAAGGCACTCGACCAAGTGATGGTCGAGTGTCATGCTCGAGTGCCGGAGACTCGAATGACAAATCTTCTAGTTTGCATCTTGAACTTCAACCTTAGACCAGTCGATTCCTCATTGGTCTTCTTGTACTCCGAAATACTTCGTGATAAGCTCCAAAAAGTACCTAAAAGTCCCTTTTATGCAATGTATGCAATGCCCGATACTAATAATGCAAATTATGCTAAAAGGAACCTAAAACAACGATAATAATGCAAGTATGAATGCAAAACATGCTAAATAATGGTCGTAAAATGTGGTAAAATGCAGACACATCATCAATCATGACCAAAACCTGAGGTTTTCCTATCAAAGCCATCATGGTTCTAACCCATGACCAAATGAAAATGCAGAGAATGATCCTAACCCCATAAAAGAAT
Source organism: Lepidium sativum (assembly GCA_023374145.1). Lineage (NCBI taxonomy): Eukaryota > Viridiplantae > Streptophyta > Magnoliopsida > Brassicales > Brassicaceae > Lepidium > Lepidium sativum. The sequence continues at coordinate 10,766 of JAKUCM010003548.1, forward strand.
TCAAAGACAACACAAAGAAATCCAAACTTGGAGATTCTGGTTCCATTGTAAGCGTATCTAGGTTCTACGCATTTGGTTCTAGCAACTCGACATGTTGGCCATCTAAAACTGTAAGGTCTTGTAAATGTTTCATTGGACACTCATGACCATGGCTCCAACGAGCGGCACACCTGAAACACAAACCTTTCCGTTTATGGTCTGCGTATTCGACATCGGATAAGTGCAAGCGACTCGTTTGCCTTGCAGCTGTTATAGTCGTCGGTGGGGTTGTATGTGATGTGCTCACATGCTGTGTTGGTGATGTATGAAGTATATGAGATGGAGCAGGACGAGTTCGCCATTGAGTGGAGGAATGACTGTTTCAGTTAGGTTTATGAACTTGTTTTCTTGGTAGGTTGGAAAGATGTAGCTACCAATTTACACACAACCCTTGGTTCTAAACGTATTGCAGCTTGAATTGTAGCTATTGAATCCGTTGGGGTTAAGGCTAACACCATATCCTGTATCTCTAGTTTTAAGCCATTGATAAAAATAATCTTCAAGGAGCCATCAGGTAAAAACGGTAATTGTGCTGCTTAATCCTCAAACTCATGCACAAATTCAGCTACAAAACCGACTTGTTTAAGAGCATACAATCGCGCACTAGGTTGTCCCTGACCATCCACCCCAAAACGAGTTATCATGAGCTGCTTAATATACTCTCAAGAAACAAAGAACGAGCGAGATAGTTGATAGATAAACCATGAGACAGCATGTGCTTGCAAAAATTGAAATCACCACCTAGTGCCTATTTTTATCAGGGGCAAATTAATTGGACCACTTGTTTTTTGCAGGGAGAGATGCATTTTGATTACTTATTTCCTATTTTGTGATATTAAATATCTTATACCTTTAATGTTAAGATTATGTTTCAATATTGTGTGAAGCACTCCAGATTGTATGTAGTTATAGATTAATGCAATACAATATTTTTGAGCAGAAAAATGAATTAATCAATTTAAAGATGGGTCGATTGATACGCATTAAATTATTATTCATATTATTCAGCAAACATTCATCAAAAAATCAATTGACAAATCAAAACACTAATAAGCTAATCGTGTACACATACATATTTCAAAAAGCTAACCAAAAAAATTAAGGCACAAATCATGAGCATTATGAAAGTATAAACAAATAGGGTTTTTGATGGTGGCATTATTGGTAACAAGTGTGTTTTTTGTAAACAACATGAATGTAGCATCCAGAAAAATTATTGGTTATCTAGCAATGTGTGACGATAATTCACTAGGCTTAGGATGTATTTATAGTAAATGTCCAACGGAGCAAGAAGTGAATCCTCGATACACACCAGGTTTTGTCCCCACGAGACTGAGAAACCAACAGACAAAACCTTGAAGGCCAAAGACTCAAACGTTGACAACAATCCTGAAGCCAGCCAGAAACCAGAGTAAATGGCATCACAGGGAATTCGTACTGGCAATCGTTAGTACGAAAGGCTGTGTTTTCGATGTCTGCCTCAGCCATACGTATCTGGTGGTACCCCGATCTGAGATCCAACTTAGAGAAAATACTAGCACTGATCAATACATGGAATCGGGAATTTATCAGGAATTGTGACATGATTCACTGCACGATCTACACAAAAATGCCATGTTTTGTCTTTTTTTTTCTAACAAGCAAAACCGGACTAGAGAAAGGACTTCGACTAGGTTGTATAATCCCAGACTGCAACATTTGTGCCACTTGTTTTGCCATTTCTTCTTTCTGCGCATGTGAGTATCGATAGGGTCGAACACATATGGGAGTTGTCCACGGAAGCAGATGTATCATGTGTTCGAATCCTCGAAACGGTGGCAGTCCCGTTGGTTCCTGAAAAACAGAAGCAAAAAATTTTAAAAGTAAAGAAACTCCCTCAGGCAGCTTAAGTGTGGACGTATGTGCTGTAGTTGAATGCAGTTGAATCGGAAAGCCTTTAGCTGAAACTGATGTTGTCGGTTGTAGAGATTTGAGAGAGACAACATTTTCATTAACAACTCATCTCCCCGAATTGTGATCAATCTATCCTCCTGCAAAAAAGAAAGTTTGTGTTCTTCCCAATTAACATCACAAGTACCCAAAGAAGACAAGCACTGCATTCCCATTATGACATCTATATTGCCCAATTCCAAACAAACAAAATCTGATTTAATAATAGCTGCTTGCAGTTGCAGAGAGACGTCGCGACATATTCACACACCAGACTCTAACAGACTTGTGCCCAAACGAATTTGGCACGATGAAACGCTTGTGAGTGGAAGTTTAGCTTTAGCAACCGTTTTAGGTGAAATGAAATTGTGGGAAGCTCTACTATCAATCATGACCAAAACCTGAGGTTTTCCTATCAAAGCCATCATGGTTCTAACCCATGACCAAATGAAAATGCAGAGAATGATCCTAACCCCATAAAAGAATTCAAAGACAACACAAAGAAATCCAAACTTGGAGATTCTGGTTCCATTATAAGCGTATCTAGGTTCTACGCATTTGGTTCTAGCAACTCGACATGTTGGCCATCTAAAACTGTAAGGACTTGTAAATGTTTCATTGGACACTCATGACCATGGCTCCAACGAGCGGCACACCTGAAACACAAACCTTTCCGTTTATGGTCTGCGTATTCGACATCGGATAAGTGCAAGCGACTCGTTTGCCTTGCAGCTGTTATAGTCGTCGGTGGGGTTGTATGTGATGTGCTCACATGCTGTGTTGGTGATGTATGAAGTATATGAGATGGAGCAGGACGAGTTCGCCATTGAGTGGAGGAATGACTGTTTCAGTTAGGTTTATGAACTTGTTTGCTTGGTAGGTTGGAAAGATGTAGCTACCAATTTACACACAACCCTTGGTTCTAAACATATTGCAGCTTGAATTGTAGCTATTGAATCCGTTGGGGTTAAGGCTAACACCATATCCTGTATCTCTAGTTTTAAGCCATTGATAAAAATAATCTTCAAGGAGTCATCAGGTAAAAACGGTAATTGTGCTGCTTAATCCTCAAACTCATGCACAAATTCAGCTACAAAACCGACTTGTTTAAGAGCATACAATCGCGCACTAGGTTGTCCCTGACCATCCACCCCAAAACGAGCTATCATGAGCTGCTTAATATACTCTCAAGAAACAAAGAACGAGCGAGATAGTTGATAGATAAACCATGAGACAGCATGTGCTTGCAAAAATTGAAATCACCACCTAGTGCCTATTTTTATCAGGGGCAAATTAATTGGACCACTTGTTTTTTGCAGGGAGAGATGCATTTTGATTACTTATTTCCTATTTTGTGATATTAAATATCTTATACCTTTAATGTTAAGATTATGTTTCAATATTGTGTGAAGCACTCCAGATTGTATGTAGTTATAGATTAATGCAATACAATATTTTTGAGCAGAAAAATGAATTAATCAATTTAAAAATGGGTCGATTGATACGCATTAAATTATTATTCATATTATTCAGCAAACATTCATCAAAAAATCAATTGACAAATCAAAACACTAATAAGCTAATCGTGTACACATACATATTTCAAAAAGCTAACCAAAAAAATTAAGGCACAAATCATGAGCATTATGAAAGTATAAACAAATAGGGTTTTTGATGGTGGCATTATTGGTAACAAGTGTGTTTTTTGTAAGCAACATGAATGTAGCATCCAGAAAAATTATTGGTTATCCAGCAATGTGTGACGATAATTCACTAGGCTTGGGATGTATTTATAGTAAATGTCCAACGGAGCAAGAAGTGAATCCTCGATACACACCAGGTTTTGTCCCCACGAGACTGAGAAACCAACAGACAAAACCTTGAAGGCCAAAGACTCAAACGTTGACAACAATCCTGAAGCCAGCCAGAAACCAGAGTAAATGGCATCACAGGGAATTCGTACTGGCAATCGTTAGTACGAAAGGCTGTGTTTTCGATGTCTGCCTCAGCCATACGTATCTGGTGGTACCCCGATATGAGATCCAACTTAGAGAAAATACTAGCACTGATCAATACATGGAATCGGGAATTTATCAGGAATTGTGACATGATTCACTGCACGATCTACACAAAAATGCCATGTTTTGTCTTTTTTTTTCTAACAAGCAAAACCGGACTAGAGAAAGGACTTCGACTAGGTTGTATAATCCCAGACTGCAACATTTGTGCCACTTGTTTTGCCATTTCTTCTTTCTGCGCATGTGAGTATCGATAGGGTCGAACACATATGGGAGTTGTCCACGGAAGCAGATGTATCATGTGTTCGAATCCTCGAAACGGTGGCAGTCCCGTTGGTTCCTGAAAAACAGAAGCAAAAAATTTTAAAAGTAAAGAAACTCCCTCAGGCAGCTTAAGTGTGGACGTATGTGCTGTAGTTGAATGCAGTTGAATCGGAAAGCCTTTAGCTGAAACTGATGTTGTCGGTTGTAGAGATTTGAGAGAGACAACATTTTCATTAACAACTCATCTCCCCGAATTGTGATCAATCTATCCTCCTGCAAAAAAGAAAGTTTGTGTTCTTCCCAATTAACATCACAAGTACCCAAAGAAGACAAGCACTGCATTCCCATTATGACATCTATATTGCCCAATTCCAAACAAACAAAATCTGATTTAATAATAGCTGCTTGCAGTTGCAGAGAGACGTCGCGACATATTCACACACCAGACTCTAACAGACTTGTGCCCAAACGAATTTGGCACGATGAAACGCTTGTGAGTGGAAGTTTAGCTTTAGCAACCGTTTTAGGTGAAATGAAATTGTGGGAAGCTCTACTATCAATCATGACCAAAACCTGAGGTTTTCCTATCAAAGCCATCATGGTTCTAACCCATGACCAAATGAAAATGCAGAGAATGATCCTAACCCCATAAAAGAATTCAAAGACAACACAAAGAAATCCAAACTTGGAGATTCTGGTTCCATTATAAGCGTATCTAGGTTCTACGCATTTGGTTCTAGCAACTCGACATGTTGGCCATCTAAAACTGTAATGACTTGTAAATGTTTCATTGGACACTCATGACCATGGCTCCAACGAGCGGCACACCTGAAACACAAACCTTTCCGTTTATGGTCTGCGTATTCGACATCGGATAAGTGCAAGCGACTCGTTTGCCTTGCAGCTGTTATAGTCGTCGGTGGGGTTGTATGTGATGTGCTCACATGCTGTGTTGGTGATGTATGAAGTATATGAGATGGAGCAGGACGAGTTCGCCATTGAGTGGAGGAATGACTGTTTCAGTTAGGTTTATGAACTTGTTTGCTTGGTAGGTTGGAAAGATGTAGCTACCAATTTACACACAACCCTTGGTTCTAAACATATTGCAGCTTGAATTGTAGCTATTGAATCCGTTGGGGTTAAGGCTAACACCATATCCTGTATCTCTAGTTTTAAGCCATTGATAAAAATAATCTTCAAGGAGTCATCAGGTAAAAACGGTAATTGTGCTGCTTAATCCTCAAACTCATGCACAAATTCAGCTACAAAACCGACTTGTTTAAGAGCATACAATCGCACACTAGGTTGTCCCTGACCATCCACCCCAAAACGAGCTATCATGAGCTGCTTAATATACTCTCAAGAAACAAAGAACGAGCGAGATAGTTAATAGATAAACCATGAGACAGCATGTGCTTGCAAAAATTGAAATCACCACCTAGTGCCTATTTTTATCAGGGGCAAATTAATTGGACCACTTGTTTTTTGCAGGGAGAGATGCATTTTGATTACTTATTTCCTATTTTGTGATATTAAATATCTTATACCTTTAATGTTAAGATTATGTTTCAATATTGTGTGAAGCACTCCAGATTGTATGTAGTTATAGATTAATGCAATACAATATTTTTGAGCAGAAAAATGAATTAATCAATTTAAAGATGGGTCGATTGATACGCATTAAATTATTATTCATATTATTCAGCAAACATTCATCAAAAAATCAATTGACAAATCAAAACACTAATAAGCTAATCGTGTACACATACATATTTCAAAAAGCTAACCAAAAAAATTAAGGCACAAATCATGAGCATTATGAAAGTATAAACAAATAGGGTTTTTGATGGTGGCATTATTGGTAACAAGTGTGTTTTTTGTAAGCAACATGAATGTAGCATCCAGAAAAATTATTGGTTATCCAGCAATGTGTGACGATAATTCACTAGGCTTGGGATGTATTTATAGTAAATGTCCAACGGAGCAAGAAGTGAATCCTCGATACACACCAGGTTTTGTCCCCACGAGACTGAGAAACCAACAGACAAAACCTTGAAGGCCAAAGACTCAAACGTTGACAACAATCCTGAAGCCAGCCAGAAACCAGAGTAAATGGCATCACAGGGAATTCGTACTGGCAATCGTTAGTACGAAAGGCTGTGTTTTCGATGTCTGCCTCAGCCATACGTATCTGGTGGTACCCCGATATGAGATCCAACTTAGAGAAAATACTAGCACTGATCAATACATGGAATCGGGAATTTATCAGGAATTGTGACATGATTCACTGCACGATCTACACAAAAATGCCATGTTTTGTCTTTTTTTTTCTAACAAGCAAAACCGGACTAGAGAAAGGACTTCGACTAGGTTGTATAATCCCAGACTGCAACATTTGTGCCACTTGTTTTGCCATTTCTTCTTTCTGCGCATGTGAGTATCGATAGGGTCGAACACATATGGGAGTTGTCCACGGAAGCAGATGTATCATGTGTTCGAATCCTCGAAACGGTGGCAGTCCCGTTGGTTCCTGAAAAACAGAAGCAAAAAATTTTAAAAGTAAAGAAACTCCCTCAGGCAGCTTAAGTGTGGACGTATGTGCTGTAGTTGAATGCAGTTGAATCGGAAAGCCTTTAGCTGAAACTGATGTTGTCGGTTGTAGAGATTTGAGAGAGACAACATTTTCATTAACAACTCATCTCCCCGAATTGTGATCAATCTATCCTCCTGCAAAAAAGAAAGTTTGTGTTCTTCCCAATTAACATCACAAGTACCCAAAGAAGACAAGCACTGCATTCCCATTATGACATCTATATTGCCCAATTCCAAACAAACAAAATCTGATTTAATAATAGCTGCTTGCAGTTGCAGAGAGACGTCGCGACATATTCACACACCAGACTCTAACAGACTTGTGCCCAAACGAATTTGGCACGATGAAACGCTTGTGAGTGGAAGTTTAGCTTTAGCAACCGTTTTAGGTGAAATGAAATTGTGGGAAGCTCTACTATCAATCATGACCAAAACCTGAGGTTTTCCTATCAAAGCCATCATGGTTCTAACCCATGACCAAATGAAAATGCAGAGAATGATCCTAACCCCATAAAAGAATTCAAAGACAACACAAAGAAATCCAAACTTGGAGATTCTGGTTCCATTATAAGCGTATCTAGGTTCTACGCATTTGGTTCTAGCAACTCGACATGTTGGCCATCTAAAACTGTAAGGACTTGTAAATGTTTCATTGGACACTCATGACCATGGCTCCAACGAGCGGCACACCTGAAACACAAACCTTTCCGTTTATGGTCTGCGTATTCGACATCGGATAAGTGCAAGCGACTCGTTTGCCTTGCAGCTGTTATAGTCGTCGGTGGGGTTGTATGTGATGTGCTCACATGCTGTGTTGGTGATGTATGAAGTATATGAGATGGAGCAGGACGAGTTCGCCATTGAGTGGAGGAATGACTGTTTCAGTTAGGTTTATGAACTTGTTTGCTTGGTAGGTTGGAAAGATGTAGCTACCAATTTACACACAACCCTTGGTTCTAAACATATTGCAGCTTGAATTGTAGCTATTGAATCCGTTGGGGTTAAGGCTAACACCATATCCTGTATCTCTAGTTTTAAGCCATTGATAAAAATAATCTTCAAGGAGTCATCAGGTAAAAACGGTAATTGTGCTGCTTAATCCTCAAACTCATGCACAAATTCAGCTACAAAACCAACTTGTTTAAGAGCATACAATCGCGCACTAGGTTGTCCCTGACCATCCACCCCAAAACGAGCTATCATGAGCTGCTTAATATACTCTCAAGAAACAAAGAACGAGCGAGATAGTTGATAGATAAACCATGAGACAGCATGTGCTTGCAAAAATTGAAATCACCACCTAGTGCCTATTTTTATCAGGGGCAAATTAATTGGACCACTTGTTTTTTGCAGGGAGAGATGCATTTTGATTACTTATTTCCTATTTTGTGATATTAAATATCTTATACCTTTAATGTTAAGATTATGTTTCAATATTGTGTGAAGCACTCCAGATTGTATGTAGTTATAGATTAATGCAATACAATATTTTTGAGCAGAAAAATGAATTAATCAATTTAAAGATGGGTCGATTGATACGCATTAAATTATCATTCATATTATTCAGCAAACATTCATCAAAAAATCAATTGACAAATCAAAACACTAATAAGCTAATCGTGTACACATACATATTTCAAAAAGCTAACCAAAAAAATTAAGGCACAAATCATGAGCATTATGAAAGTATAAACAAATAGGGTTTTTGATGGTGGCATTATTGGTAACAAGTGTGTTTTTTGTAAGCAACATGAATGTAGCATCCAGAAAAATTATTAGTTATCCAGCAATGTGTGACGATAATTCACTAGGCTTGGGATGTATTTATAGTAAATGTCCAACGGAGCAAGAAGTGAATCCTCGATACACACCAGGTTTTGTCCCCACGAGACTGAGAAACCAACAGACAAAACCTTGAAGGCCAAAGACTCAAACGTTGACAACAATCCTGAAGCCAGCCAGAAACCAGAGTAAATGGCATCACAGGGAATTCGTACTGGCAATCGTTAGTACGAAAGGCTGTGTTTTCGATGTCTGCCTCAGCCATACGTATCTGGTGGTACCCCGAAATGAGATCCAACTTAGAGAAAATACTAGCACTGATCAATACATGGAATCGGGAATTTATCAGGAATTGTGACATGATTCACTGCACGATCTACACAAAAATGCCATGTTTTGTCTTTTTTTTTCTAACAAGCAAAACCGGACTAGAGAAAGGACTTCGACTAGGTTGTATAATCCCAGACTGCAACATTTGTGCCACTTGTTTTGCCATTTCTTCTTTCTGCGCATGTGAGTATCGATAGGGTCGAACACATATGGGAGTTGTCCACGGAAGCAGATGTATCATGTGTTCGAATCCTCGAAACGGTGGCAGTCCCGTTGGTTCCTGAAAAACAGAAGCAAAAAATTTTAAAAGTAAAGAAACTCCCTCAGGCAGCTTAAGTGTGGACGTATGTGCTGTAGTTGAATGCAGTTGAATCGGAAAGCCTTTAGCTGAAACTGATGTTGTCGGTTGTAGAGATTTGAGAGAGACAACATTTTCATTAACAACTCATCTCCCCGAATTGTGATCAATCTATCCTCCTGCAAAAAAGAAAGTTTGTGTTCTTCCCAATTAACATCACAAGTACCCAAAGAAGACAAGCACTGCATTCCCATTATGACATCTATATTGCCCAATTCCAAACAAACAAAATCTGATTTAATAATAGCTGCTTGCAGTTGCAGAGAGACGTCGCGACATATTCACACACCAGACTCTAACAGACTTGTGCCCAAACGAATTTGGCACGATGAAACGCTTGTGAGTGGAAGTTTAGCTTTAGCAACCGTTTTAGGTGAAATGAAATTGTGGGAAGCTCTACTATCAATCATGACCAAAACCTGAGGTTCCTATCAAAGCTATCATGGTTCTAACCCATGACCAAATGAAAATGCAGAGAATGATCCTAACCCATAAAAGAATTCAAAGACAACACAAAGAAATCCAATCTTGGAGATTCTGGTTCCATTATAAGCGTATCTAGGTTCTACGCATTTGGTTCTAGCAACTCGACATGTTGGCCATCTAAAACTGTAAGGACTTGTAAATGTTTCATTGGACACTCATGACCATGGCTCCAACGAGCGGCACACCTGAAACACAAACCTTTCCGTTTATGGTCTGCGTATTCGACATCGGATAAGTGCAAGCGACTCGTTTGCCTTGCAGCTGTTATAGTCGTCGGTGGGGTTGTATGTGATGTGCTCACATGCTGTGTTGGTGATGTATGAAGTATATGAGATGGAGCAGGACGAGTTCGCCATTGAGTGGAGGAATGACTGTTTCAGTTAGGTTTATGAACTTGTTTGCTTGGTAGGTTGGAAAGATGTAGCTACCAATTTACACACAACCCTTGGTTCTAAATGTATTGCAGCTTGAATTGTAGCTATTGAATCCGTTGGGGTTAAGGCTAACACCATATCCTGTATCTCTAGTTTTAAGTCATTGATAAAAATAATCTTCAAGGAATCATTAGGTAAAAACGGTAATTGTGCTGCTTAATCCTCAAACTCATGCACAAATTCAGCTACAAAACCGACTTGTTTAAGAGCATACAATCGCGCACTAGGTTGTCCCTGACCATCCACCCCAAAACGAGCTATCATGAGCTACTTAATATACTCTCAAGAAACAAAGAACGAGCGAGATAGTTGATAGATAAACCATGAGACAGCATGTGCTTGCAAAAATTGAAATCACCACCTAGTGCCTATTTTTATCAGGGGCAAATTAATTGGACCACTTGTTTTTTGCAGGGAGAGATGCATTTTGATTACTTATTTCCTATTTTGTGATATTAAATATCTTATACCTTTAATGTTAAGATTATGTTTCAATATTGTGTGAAGCACTCGAGATTGTATGTAGTTATAGATTAATGCAATACAATATTTTTGAGCAGAAAAATGAATTAATCAATTTAAAGATGGGTCGATTGATACGCATTAAATTATTATTCATATTATTCAGCAAACATTCATCAAAAAATCAATTGACAAATCAAAACACTAATAAGCTAATCGTGTACACATACATATTTCAAAAAGCTAACCAAAAAAAATAAGGCACAAATCATGAGCATTATGAAAGTATAAACAAATAGGGTTTTTGATGGTGGCAATATTGGTAACAAGTGTGTTTTTTGTAAGCAACATGAATGTAGCATCCTGAAAAATTATTGGTTATCCAGCAATGTGTGACGATAATTCACTAGGCTTAGGATGTATTTATAGTAAATGTCCAACGGAGCAAGAAGTGAATCCTCGATACACACCAGGTTTTGTCCCCACGAGACTGAGAAACCAACAGACAAAACCTTGAAGGCAAAGACTCAAACGTTGACAACAATCCTGAAGCCAGCCAGAAACCAGAGTAAATGGCATCACAGGGAATTCGTACTAGCAATCGTTAGTACGAAAGGCTGTGTTTTCGATGTCTGCCTCAGCCATACGTATCTGGTGGTACCCCCGATCTGAGATCCAACTTAGAGAAAATACTAGCACTGATCAATACATGGAATCGGGAATTTATCAGGAATTGTGACATGATTCACTGCACGATCTACACAAAAATGCCATGTTTTGTCTTTTTTTTTTTCTAACAAGCAAAACCGGACTAGAGAAAGGACTTCGACTAGGTTGTATAATACCATACTGCAACATTTGTGCCACTTGTTTTGCCATTTCTTCTTTCTGCGCATGTGAGTATCGATAGGGTCGAACACATATAGGAGTTGTCCACGGAAGCAGATGTATTGTGTGTTCGAATCCTCGAAACGGTGGCAGTCCCGTTGGTTCCTGAAAAACAGAAGCAAAAAATTTTAAAAGTAAAGAAACTCCCTCAGGCAGCTTAAGTGTGGACGTATGTGCTGTAGTTGAATGCAGTTGAATCGGAAAGCCTTTAGCTGAAACTGATGTTGTCGGTTGTAGAGATTTGAGAGAGACAACATTTTCATTAACAACTCATCTCCCCGAATTGTGATCAATCTATCCTCCTGCAAAAAAGAAAGTTTGTGTTCTTCCCAATTAACATCACAAGTACCCAAAGAAGACAAGCACTGCATTCCCATTATGACATCTATATTGCCCAATTCCAAACAAACAAAATCTGATTTAATAATAGCTGCTTGCAGTTGCAGAGAGACGTTGCGACATATTCACACACCAGACTCTAACAGACTTGTGCCCAAACGAATTTGGCACGATGAAACGCTTGTGAGTGGAAGTTTAGCTTTAGCAACCGTTTTAGGTGAAATGAAATTGTGGGAAGCTCTACTATCAATCATGACCAAAACCTGAGGTTTTCCTATCAAAGCTATCATGGTTCTAACCCATGACCAAATGAAAATGCAGAGAATGATCCTAACCCCATAAAAGAATTCAAAGACAACACAAAGAAATCCAATCTTGGAGATTCTGGTTCCATTATAAGCGTATCTAGGTTCTACGCATTTGGTTCTAGCAACTCGACATGTTGGCCATCTAAAACTGTAAGGACTTGTAAATGTTTCATTGGACACTCATGACCATGGCTCCAACGAGCGGCACACCTGAAACACAAACCTTTCCGTTTATGGTCTGCGTATTCGACATCGGATAAGTGCAAGCGACTCGTTTGCCTTGCAGCTGTTATAGTCGTCGGTGGGGTTGTATGTGATGTGCTCACATGCTGTGTTGGTGATGTATGAAGTATATGAGATGGAGCAGGACGAGTTCGCCATTGAGTGGAGGAATGACTGTTTCAGTTAGGTTTATGAACTTGTTTGCTTGGTAGGTTGGAAAGATGTAGCTACCAATTTACACACAACCCTTGGTTCTAAATGTATTGCAGCTTGAATTGTAGCTATTGAATCCGTTGGGGTTAAGGCTAACACCATATCCTGTATCTCTAGTTTTAAGTCATTGATAAAAATAATCTTCAAGGAATCATTAGGTAAAAACGGTAATTGTGCTGCTTAATCCTCAAACTCATGCACAAATTCAGCTACAAAACCGACTTGTTTAAGAGCATACAATCGCGCACTAGGTTGTCCCTGACCATCCACCCCAAAACGAGCTATCATGAGCTGCTTAATATACTCTCAAGAAACAAAGAACGAGCGAGATAGTTGATAGATAAACCATGAGACAGCATGTGCTTGCAAAAATTGAAATCACCACCTAGTGCCTATTTTTATCAGGGGCAAATTAATTGGACCACTTGTTTTTTGCAGGGAGAGATGCATTTTGATTACTTATTTCCTATTTTGTGATATTAAATATCTTATACCTTTAATGTTAAGATTATGTTTCAATATTGTGTGAAGCACTCCAGATTGTATGTAGTTATAGATTAATGCAATACAATATTTTTGAGCAGAAAAATGAATTAATCAATTTAAAGATGGGTCGATTGATACGCATTAAATTATTATTCATATTATTCAGCAAACATTCATCAAAAAATCAATTGACAAATCAAAACACTAATAAGCTAATCTTGTACACATACATATTTCAAAAAGCTAACCAAAAAAATTAAGGCACAAATCATGAGCATTATGAAAGTATAAACAAATAGGGTTTTTGATGGTGGCAATATTGGTAACAAGTGTGTTTTTTGTAAGCAACATGAATGTAGCATCCTGAAAAATTATTGGTTATCCAGCAATGTGTGACGATAATTCACTAGGCTTAGGATGTATTTATAGTAAATGTCCAACGGAGCAAGAAGTGAATCCTCGATACACACCAGGTTTTGTCCCCACGAGACTGAGAAACCAACAGACAAAACCTTGAAGGCAAAGACTCAAACGTTGACAACAATCCTGAAGCCAGCCAGAAACCAGAGTAAATGGCATCACAGGGAATTCGTATTAGCAATCGTTAGTACGAAAGGCTGTGTTTTCGATGTCTGCCTCAGCCATACGTATCTGGTGGTACCCCCGATCTGAGATCCAACTTAGAGAAAATACTAGCACTGATCAATACATGGAATCGGGAATTTATCAGGAATTGTGACATGATTCACTGCACGATCTACACAAAAATGCCATGTTTTGTCTTTTTTTTTTCTAACAAGCAAAACCGGACTAGAGAAAGGACTTCGACTAGGTTGTATAATACCATACTGCAACATTTGTGCCACTTGTTTTGCCATTTCTTCTTTCTGCGCATGTGAGTATCGATAGGGTCGAACACATATAGGAGTTGTCCACGGAAGCAGATGTATTGTGTGTTCGAATCCTCGAAACGGTGGCAGTCCCGTTGGTTCCTGAAAAACAGAAGCAAAAAATTTTAAAAGTAAAGAAACTCCCTCAGGCAGCTTAAGTGTGGACGTATGTGCTGTAGTTGAATGCAGTTGAATCGGAAAGCCTTTAGCTGAAACTGATGTTGTCGGTTGTAGAGATTTGAGAGAGACAACATTCATTAACAACTCATCTCCCCGAATTGTGATCAATCTATCCTCCTGCAAAAAAGAAATTTTGTGTTCTTCCCAATTAACATCACAAGTACCCAAAGAAGACAAGCACTGCATTCCCATTATGACATCTATATTGCCCAATTCCAAACAAACAAAATCTGATTTAATAATAGCTGCTTGCAGTTGCAGAGAGACGTTGCGACATATTCACACACCAGACTCTAACAGACTTGTGCCCAAACGAATTTGGCACGATGAAACGCTTGTGAGTGGAAGTTTAGCTTTAGCAACCGTTTTAGGTGAAATGAAATTGTGGGAAGCTCTACTATCAATCATGACCAAAACCTGAGGTTTTCCTATCAAAGCTATCATGGTTCTAACCCATGACCAAATGAAAATGCAGAGAATGATCCTAACCCCATAAAAGAATTCAAAGACAACACAAAGAAATCCAATCTTGGAGATTCTGGTTCCATTATAAGCGTATCTAGGTTCTACGCATTTGGTTCTAGCAACTCGACATGTTGGCCATCTAAAACTGTAAGGACTTGTAAATGTTTCATTGGACACTCATGACCATGGCTCCAACGAGCGGCACACCTGAAACACAAACCTTTCCGTTTATGGTCTGCGTATTCGACATCGGATAAGTGCAAGCGACTCGTTTGCCTTGCAGCTGTTATAGTCGTCGGTGGGGTTGTATGTGATGTGCTCACATGCTGTGTTGGTGATGTATGAAGTATATGAGATGGAGCAGGACGAGTTCGCCATTGAGTGGAGGAATGACTGTTTCAGTTAGGTTTATGAACTTGTTTGCTTGGTAGGTTGGAAAGATGTAGCTACCAATTTACACACAACCCTTGGTTCTAAATGTATTGCAGCTTGAATTGTAGCTATTGAATCCGTTGGGGTTAAGGCTAACACCATATCCTGTATCTCTAGTTTTAAGTCATTGATAAAAATAATCTTCAAGGAATCATTAGGTAAAAACGGTAATTGTGCTGCTTAATCCTCAAACTCATGCACAAATTCAGCTACAAAACCGACTTGTTTAAGAGCATACAATCGCGCACTAGGTTGTCCCTGACCATCCACCCCAAAACGAGCTATCATGAGCTGCTTAATATACTCTCAAGAAACAAAGAACGAGCGAGATAGTTGATAGATAAACCATGAGACAGCATGTGCTTGCAAAAATTGAAATCACCACCTAGTGCCTATTTTTATCAGGGGCAAATTAATTGGACCACTTGTTTTTTGCAGGGAGAGATGCATTTTGATTACTTATTTCCTATTTTGTGATATTAAATATCTTATACCTTTAATGTTAAGATTATGTTTCAATATTGTGTGAAGCACTCCAGATTGTATGTAGTTATAGATTAATGCAATACAATATTTTTGAGCAGAAAAATGAATTAATCAATTTAAAGATGGGTCGATTGATACGCATTAAATTATTATTCATATTATTCAGCAAACATTCATCAAAAAATCAATTGACAAATCAAAACACTAATAAGCTAATCGTGTACACATACATATTTCAAAAAGCTAACCAAAAAAATTAAGGCAGAAATCATGAGCATTATGAAAGTATAAACAAATAGGGTTTTTGATGGTGGCATTATTGGTAACAAGTGTGTTTTTTGTAAGCAACATGAATGTAGCATCCTGAAAAATTATTGGTTATCCAGCAATGTGTGACGATAATTCACTACGCTTAGGATGTATTTATAGTAAATGTCCAACGGAGCAAGAAGTGAATCCTCGATACACACCAGGTTTTGTCCCCACGAGACTGAGAAACCAACAGACAAAACCTTGAAGGCCAAAGACTCAAACGTTGACAACAATCCTGAAGCCAGCCAAAAACCAGAGTAAATGGCATCACAGGGAATTCGTACTGGCAATCGTTAGTACGAAAGGCTGTGTTTTCGATGTCTGCCTCAGCCATACGTATCTCGTGGTACCCCGATCTGAGATCCAACTTAGAGAAAATACTAGCACTGATCAATACATGGAATCGGGAATTTATCAGGAATTGTGACATGATTCACTGCACGATCTACACAAAAATGCCATGTTTTGTCTTTTTTTTTCTAACAAGCAAAACCGGACTAGAGAAAGGACTTCGACTAGGTTGTATAATCCCAGACTGCAACATTTGTGCCACTTGTTTTGCCATTTCTTCTTTCTGCGCATGTGAGTATCGATAGGGTCGAACACATATAGGAGTTGTCCACGGAAGCAGATGTATCATGTGTTCGAATCCTTGAAACGGTGGCAGTCCCGTTGGTTCCTGAAAAACAGAAGCAAAAAATTTTAAAAGTAAAGAAACTCCCTCAGGCAGCTTAAGTGTGGACGTATGTGCTGTAGTTGAATGAAGTTGAATCGGAAAGCCTTTAGCTGAAACTGATGTTGTCGGTTGTAGAGATTTGAGAGAGACAACATTTTCATTAACAACTCATCTCCCCGAATTGTGATCAATCTATCCTCCTGCAAAAAAGAAAGTTTGTGTTCTTCCCAATTAACATCACAAGTACCCAAAGAAGACAAGCACTGCATTCCCATTATGACATCTATATTGCCCAATTCCAAATAAACAAAATCTGATTTAATAATAGCTGCTTGCAGTTGCAGAGAGACGTCGCGACATATTCACACACCAGACTCTAACAGACTTGTGCCGAAACGAATTTGGCACGATGAAACGCTTGTGAGTGGAAGTTTAGCTTTAGCAACCGTTTTAGGTGAAATGAAATTGTGGGAAGCTCTACTATCAATCATGACCAAAACCTGAGGTTTTCCTATCAAAGCCATCATGGTTCTAACCCATGACCAAATGAAAATGCAGAGAATGATCCTAACCCCATAAAAGAATTCAAAGACAACACAAAGAAATCCAAACTTGGAGATTCTGGTTCCATTATAAGCGTATCTAGGTTCTACGCATTTGGTTCTAGCAACTCGACATGTTGGCCATCTAAAACTGTAAGGACTTGTAAATGTTTCATTGGACACTCATGACCATGGCTCCAACGAGCGGCACACCTGAAACACAAACCTTTCCGTTTATGGTCTGCGTATTCGACATCGGATAAGTGCAAGCGACTCGTTTGCCTTGCAGCTGTTATAGTCGTCGGTGGGGTTATATGTGATGTGCTCACATGCTGTGTTGGTGATGTATGAAGTATATGAGATGGAGCAGGACGAGTTCGCCATTGAGTGGAGGAATGACTGTTTCAGTTAGGTTTATGAACTTGTTTTCTTGGTAGGTTGGAAAGATGTAGCTACCAATTTACACACAACCCTTGGTTCTAAACGTATTGCAGCTTGAATTGTAGCTATTGAATCCGTTGGGGTTAAGGCTAACACCATATCCTGTATCTCTAGTTTTAAGCAATTGATAAAAATAATCTTCAAGGAGTCATCAGGTAAAAACGGTAATTGTGCTGCTTAATCTTCAAACTCATGCAAGAATTCAGCTACAAAACCGACTTGTTTAAGAGCATACAATCGCGCACTAGGTTGTCCCTGACCATCCACCCCAAAACGAGCTATCATGAGCTGCTTAATATACTCTCAAGAAACAAAGAACGAGCGAGATAGTTGATAGATAAACCATGAGACAGCATGTGCTTGCAAAAATTGAAATCACCACCTAGTGCCTATTTTTATCAGGGGCAAATTAATTGGACCACTTGTTTTTTGCAGGGAGAGATGCATTTTGATTACTTATTTCCTATTTTGTGATATTAAATATCTTATACCTTTAATGTTAAGATTATGTTTCAATATTGTGTGAAGCACTGCAGATTGTATGTAGTTATAGATTAATGCAATACAATATTTTTGAGCAGAAAAATGAATTAATCAATTTAAAGATGGGTCGATTGATACGCATTAAATTATTATTCATATTATTCAGCAAACATTCATCAAAAAATCAATTGACAAATCAAAACACTAATAAGCTAATCGTGTACACATACATATTTCAAAAAGCTAACCAAAAAAATTAAGGCACAAATCATGAGCATTATGAAAGTATAAAAAAATAGGGTTTTTGATGGTGGCATTATTGGTAACAAGTGTGTTTTTTGTAAGCAACATGAATGTAGCATCCTGAAAAATTATTGGTTATCCAGCAATGTGTGACGATAATTCACTAGGCTTAGGATGTATTTATAGGAAATGTCCAACGGAGCAAGAAGTGAATCCTCGATACACACCAGGTTTTGTCCCCACGAGACTGAGAAACCAACAGACAAAACCTTGAAGGCCAAAGACTCAAACGTGGACAACAATCCTGAAGCCAGCCAGAAACCAGAGTAAATGGCATCACAGGGAATTCGTACTGGCAATCGTTAGTACGAAAGGCTGTGTTTTCGATGTCTGCCTCAGCCATACGTATCTGGTGGTACCCCGATCTGAGATCCAACTTAGAGAAAATACTAGCACTGATCAATACATGGAATCGGGAATTTATCAGGAATTGTGACATGATTCACTGCACGATCTACACAAAAATGCCATGTTTTGTCTTTTTTTTTCTAACAAGCAAAACCGGACTAGAGAAAGGACTTCGACTAGGTTGTATAATCCCAGACTGCAACATTTGTGCCACTTGTTTTGCCATTTCTTCTTTCTGCGCATGTGAGTATCGATAGGGTCGAACACATATAGGAGTTGTCCACGGAAGCAGATGTATCATGTGTTCGAATCCTCGAAACGGTGGCAGTCCCGTTGGTTCCTGAAAAACAGAAGCAACAAATTTTAAAAGTAAAGAAACTCCCTCAGGCAGCTTAAGTGTGGACGTATGTGCTGTAGTTGAATGCAGTTAAATCGGAAAGCCTTTAGCTGAAACTGATGTTGTCGGTTGTAGAGATTTGAGAGAGACAACATTTTCATTAACAACTCATCTCCCCGAATTGTGATCAATCTATCCTCCTGCAAAAAAGAAAGTTTGTGTTCTTCCCAATTAACATCACAAGTACCCAAAGAAGACAAGCACTGCATTCCCATTATGACATCTATATTGCCCAATTCCAAACAAACAAAATCTGATTTAATAATAGCTGCTTGCCGTTGCAGAGAGACGTCGCGACATATTCACACACCAGACTCTAACAGACTTGTGCCCAAACGAATTTGGCACGATGAAACGCTTGTGAGTGGAAGTTTAGCTTTAGCAACCGTTTTAGGTGAAATGAAATTTTGGGAAGCTCTACTATCAATCATGACCAAAACCTGAGGTTTTCCTATCAAAGCCATCATGGTTCTAACCCATGACCAAATGAAAATGCAGAGAATGATCCTAACCCCATAAAAGAATTCAAAGACAACACAAAGAAATCCAAACTTGGAGATTCTGGTTCCATTATAAGCGTATCTAGGTTCTACGCATTTCGTTCTAGCAACTCGACATGTTGGCCATCTAAAACTGTAAGGATTTGTAAATGTTTCATTGGACACTCATGACCATGGCTCCAACGAGCGGCACACCTGAAACACAAACCTTTCCGTTTATGGTCTGCGTATTCGACATCGGATAAGTGCAAGCGACTCGTTTGCCTTGCAGCTGTTATAGTCGTCGGTGGGGTTGTATGTGATGTGCTCACATGCTGTGTTGGTGATGTATGAAGTATATGAGATGGAGCAGGACGAGTTCGCCATTGAGTGGAGGAATGACTGTTTCAGTTAGGTTTATGAACTTGTTTGCTTGGTAGGTTGGAAAGATGTAGCTACCAATTTACACACAACCCTTGGTTCTAAACATATTGCAGCTTGAATTGTAGCTATTGAATCCGTTGGGGTTAAGGCTAACACCATATCCTGTATCTCTAGTTTTAAGCCATTGATAAAAATAATCTTCAAGGAGTCATCAGGTAAAAACGGTAATTGTGCTGCTTAATCCTTAAACTCATGCACAAATTCAGCTACAAAACCGACTTGTTTAAGAGCATACAATCGCGCACTAGGTTGTCCCTGACCATCCACCCCAAAACGAGCTATCATGAGCTGCTTAATATACTCTCAAGAAACAAAGAACGAGCGAGATAGTTGATAGATAAACCATGAGACAGCATGTGCTTGCAAAAATTGAAATCACCACCTAGTGCCTATTTTTATCAGGGGCAAATTAATTGGACCACTTGTTTTTTGCAGGGAGAGATGCATTTTGATTACTTATTTCCTATTTTGTGATATTAAATATCTTATACCTTTAATGTTAAGATTATGTTTCAATATTGTGTGAAGCACTCCAGATTGTATGTAGTTATAGATTAATGCAATACAATATTTTTGAGCAGAAAAATGAATTAATCAATTTAAAGATGGGTCGATTGATACGCATTAAATTATTATTCATATTATTCAGCAAACATTCATCAAAAAATCAATTGACAAATCAAAACACTAATAAGCTAATCGTGTACACATACATATTTCAAAAAGCTAACCAAAAAAATTAAGGCACAAATCATGAGCATTATGAAAGTATAAAAAAATAGGGTTTTTGATGGTGGCATTATTGGTAACAAGTGTGTTTTTTGTAAGCAACATGAATGTAGCATCCTGAAAAATTATTGGTTATCCAGCAATGTGTGACGATAATTCACTAGGCTTAGGATGTATTTATAGGAAATGTCCAACGGAGGAAGAAGTGAATCCTCGATACACACCAGGTTTTGTCCCCACGAGACTGAGAAACCAACAGACAAAACCTTGAAGGCCAAAGACTCAAACGTTGACAACAATCCTGAAGCCAGCCAGAAACCAGAGTAAATGGCATCACAGGGAATTCGTACTGGCAATCGTTAGTACGAAAGGCTGTGTTTTCGATGTCTGCCTCAGCCATACGTATCTGGTGGTACCCCGATCTGAGATCCAACTTAGAGAAAATACTAGCACTGATCAATACATGGAATCGGGAATTTATCAGGAATTGTGACATGATTCACTGCACGATCTACACAAAAATGCCATGTTTTGTCTTTTTTTTTCTAACAAGCAAAACCGGACTAGAGAAAGGACTTCGACTAGGTTGTATAATCCCAGACTGCAACATTTGTGCCACTTGTTTTGCCATTTCTTCTTTCTGCGCATGTGAGTATCGATAGGGTCGAACACATATAGGAGTTGTCCACGGAAGCAGATGTATCATGTGTTCGAATCCTCGAAACGGTGGCAGTCCCGTTGGTTCCTGAAAAACAGAAGCAACAAATTTTAAAAGTAAAGAAACTCCCTCAGGCAGCTTAAGTGTGGACGTATGTGCTGTAGTTGAATGCAGTTAAATCGGAAAGCCTTTAGCTGAAACTGATGTTGTCGGTTGTAGAGATTTGAGAGAGACAACATTTTCATTAACAACTCATCTCCCCGAATTGTGATCAATCTATCCTCCTGCAAAAAAGAAAGTTTGTGTTCTTCCCAATTAACATCACAAGTACCCAAAGAAGACAAGCACTGCATTCCCATTATGACATCTATATTGCCCAATTCCAAACAAACAAAATCTGATTTAATAATAGCTGCTTGCAGTTGCAGAGAGACGTCGCGACATATTTACACACCAGACTCTAACAGACTTGTGCCCAAACGAATTTGGCACGATGAAACGCTTGTGAGTGGAAGTTTAGCTTTAGCAACCGTTTTAGGTGAAATGAAATTGTGGGAAGCTCTACTATCAATCATGACCAAAACCTGAGGTTTTCCTATCAAAGCCATCATGGTTCTAACCCATGACCAAATGAAAATGCAGAGAATGATCCTAACCCCATAAAAGAATTCAAAGACAACACAAAGAAATCCAAACTTGGAGATTCTGGTTCCATTATAAGCGTATCTAGGTTCTACGCATTTGGTTCTAGCAACTCGACATGTTGGCCATCTAAAACTGTAAGGACTTGTAAATGTTTCATTGGACACTCATGACCATGGCTCCAACGAGCGGCACACCTGAAACACAAACCTTTCCGTTTATGGTCTGCGTATTCGACATCGGATAAGTGCAAGCGACTCGTTTGCCTTGCAGCTGTTATAGTCGTCGGTGGGGTTGTATGTGATGTGCTCACATGCTGTGTTGGTGATGTATGAAGTATATGAGATGGAGCAGGACGAGTTCGCCATTGAGTGGAGGAATGACTGTTTCAGTTAGGTTTATGAACTTGTTTGCTTGGTAGGTTGGAAAGATGTAGCTACCAATTTACACACAACCCTTGGTTCTAAACATATTGCAGCTTGAATTGTAGCTATTGAATCCGTTGGGGTTAAGGCTAACACCATATCCTGTATCTCTAGTTTTAAGCCATTGATAAAAATAATCTTCAAGGAGTCATCAGGTAAAAACGGTAATTGTGCTGCTTAATCCTCAAACTCATGCACAAATTCAGCTACAAAACCGACTTGTTTAAGAGCATACAATCGCGCACTAGGTTGTCCCTGACCATCCACCCCAAAACGAGCTATCATGAGCTGCTTAATATACTCTCAAGAAACAAAGAACGAGCGAGATAGTTGATAGATAAACCATGAGACAGCATGTGCTTGCAAAAATTGAAATCACCACCTAGTGCCTATTTTTATCAGGGGCAAATTAATTGGACCACTTGTTTTTTGCAGGGAGAGATGCATTTTGATTACTTATTTCCTATTTTGTGATATTAAATATCTTATACCTTTAATGTTAAGATTATGTTTCAATATTGTGTGAAGCACTGCAGATTGTATGTAGTTATAGATTAATGCAATACAATATTTTTGAGCAGAAAAATGAATTAATCAATTTAAAGATGGGTCGATTGATACGCATTAAATTATTATTCATATTATTCAGCAAACATTCATCAAAAAATCAATTGACAAATCAAAACACTAATAAGCTAATCGTGTACACATACATATTTCAAAAAGCTAACCAAAAAAATTAAGGCACAAATCATGAGCATTATGAAAGTATAAAAAAATAGGGTTTTTGATGGTGGCATTATTGGTAACAAGTGTGTTTTTTGTAAGCAACATGAATGTAGCATCCTGAAAAATTATTGGTTATCCAGCAATGTGTGACGATAATTCACTAGGCTTAGGATGTATTTATAGGAAATGTCCAACGGAGCAAGAAGTGATTCCTCGATACACACCAGGTTTTGTCCCCACGAGACTGAGAAACCAACAGACAAAACCTTGAAGGCCAAAGACTCAAACGTTGACAACAATCCTGAAGCCAGCCAGAAACCAGAGTAAATGGCATCACAGGGAATTCGTACTGGCAATCGTTAGTACGAAAGGCTGTGTTTTCGATGTCTGCCTCAGCCATACGTATCTGGTGGTACCCCGATCTGAGATCCAACTTAGAGAAAATACTAGCACTGATCAATACATGGAATCGGGAATTTATCAGGAATTGTGACATGATTCACTGCACGATCTACACAAAAATGCCATGTTTTGTCTTTTTTTTTCTAACAAGCAAAACCGGACTAGAGAAAGGACTTCGACTAGGTTGTATAATCCCAGACTGCAACATTTGTGCCACTTGTTTTGCCATTTCTTCTTTCTGCGCATGTGAGTATCGATAGGGTCGAACACATATAGGAGTTGTCCACGGAAGCAGATGTATCATGTGTTCGAATCCTCGAAACGGTGGCAGTCCCGTTGGTTCCTGAAAAACAGAAGCAACAAATTTTAAAAGTAAAGAAACTCCCTCAGGCAGCTTAAGTGTGGACGTATGTGCTGTAGTTGAATGCAGTTAAATCGGAAAGCCTTTAGCTGAAACTGATGTTGTCGGTTGTAGAGATTTGAGAGAGACAACATTTTCATTAACAACTCATCTCCCCGAATTGTGATCAATCTATCCTCCTGCAAAAAAGAAAGTTTGTGTTCTTCCCAATTAACATCACAAGTACCCAAAGAAGACAAGCACTGCATTCCCATTATGACATCTATATTGCCCAATTCCAAACAAACAAAATCTGATTTAATAATAGCTGCTTGCAGTTGCAGAGAGACGTCGCGACATATTTACACACCAGACTCTAACAGACTTGTGCCCAAACGAATTTGGCACGATGAAACGCTTGTGAGTGGAAGTTTAGCTTTAGCAACCGTTTTAGGTGAAATGAAATTGTGGGAAGCTCTACTATCAATCATGACCAAAACGTGAGGTTTTCCTATCAAAGCCATCATGGTTCTAACCCATGACCAAATGAAAATGCAGAGAATGATCCTAACCCCATAAAAGAATTCAAAGACAACACAAAGAAATCCAAACTTGGAGATTCTGGTTCCATTATAAGCGTATCTAGGTTTTACGCATTTGGTTCTAGCAATTCGACATGTTGGCCATCTAAAACTGTAAGGACTTGTAAATGTTTCATTGGACACTCATGACCATGGCTCCAACGAGCGGCACACCTGAAACACAAACCTTTCCGTTTATGGTCTGCATATTCGACATCGGATAAGTGCAAGCGACTCGTTTGCCTTGCAGCTGTTATAGTCGTCGGTGGGGTTGTATGTGATGTGCTCACATGCTGTGTTGGTGATGTATGAAGTATATGAGATGGAGCAGGACCAGTTCGCCATTGAGTGGAGGAATGACTGTTTCAGTTAGGTTTATGAACTTGTTTGCTTGGTAGGCTGGAAAGATGTAGCTACCAATTTACACACAACCCTTGGTTTTAAACGTATTGCAGCTTAAATTGTAGCTATTGAATCCGTTGGGGTTAAGGCTAACACCATATCCTGTATCTCTAGTTTTAAGCCATTGATAAAAATAATCTTCAAGGAATCATCAGGTAAAAACAGTAATTGTGCTGCTTAATCCTCAAACTCATGCACAAATTCAGCTACAAAACCGACTTGTTTAAGAGCATACAATCGCGCACTAGGTTGTCCCTGACCATCCACCCCAAAACGAGCTATCATGAGCTGCTTAATATACTCTCTAGAAACAAAGAACGAGCGAGATAGTTGATAGATAAACCATGAGACAGCATGTGCTTGCAAAAATTGAAATCACCACCTAGTGCCTATTTTTATCAGGGGCAAATTAATTGGACCACTTGTTTTTTGCAGGGAGAGATGCATTTTGATTACTTATTTCCTATTTTGTGATATTAAATATCTTATACCTTTAATGTTAAGATTATGTTTCAATATTGTGTGAAGCACTCCAGATTGTATGTAGTTATAGATTAATGCAATACAATATTTTTGAGCAGAAAAATGAATTAATCAATTTAAAGATGGGTCGATTGATACGCATTAAATTATTATTCATATTATTCAGCAAACATTCATCAAAAAATCAATTGACAAATCAAAACACTAATAAGCTAATCGTGTACACATACATATTTCAAAAAGCTAACCAAAAAAATTAAGGCACAAATCATGAGCATTATGAAAGTATAAACAAATAGGGTTTTTGATGGTGGCATTATTGGTAACAAGTGTGTTTTTTGTAAGCAACATGAATGTAGCATCCTGAAAAATTATTGGTTATCCAGCAATGTGTGACGATAATTCACTAGGCTTAGGATGTATTTATAGTAAATGTCCAACGGAGCAAGAAGTGAATCCTCGATACACACCAGGTTTTGTCCCCACGAGACTGAGAAACCAACAGACAAAACCTTGAAGGCCAAAGAATCAAACGTTGACAACAATCCTAAAGCCAGCCAGAAACAAGAGTAAATGGCATCACAGGGAATTCGTACTGGCAATCGTTAGTACGAACGGCTGTGTTTTCGATGTCTGCCTCAGCCATACGTATCTGGTGGTACCCCGATCTGAGATCCAACTTAGAGAAAATACTAGCACTGATCAATACATGGAATCGGGAATTTATCAGGAATTGTGACATGATTCACTGCACGATCTACACAAAAATGCCATGTTTTGTCTTTTTTTTTCTAACAAGCAAAACCGGACTAGAGAAAGGACTTCGACTAGGTTGTATAATCCCAGACTGCAACATTTGTGCCACTTGTTTTGCCATTTCTTCTTTCTGCGCATGTGAGTATCGATAGGGTCGAACACATATAGGAGTTGTCCACGGAAGCAGATGTATCGTGTGTTCGAATCCTCGAAACGGTGGCTGTCCCGTTGGTTCCTGAAAAACAGAAGCAAAACATTTTAAAAGTAAAGAAACTCCCTCAGGCAGCTTAAGTGTGGACGTATGTGCTGTAGTTGAATGCAGTTGAATCGGAAAGCCTTTAGCTTAAACTGATGTTGTCGGTTGTAGAGATTTGAGAGAGACAACATTTTCATTAACAACTCATCTCCCCAAATTGTGATCAATCTATCCTCCTGCAAAAAAGAAAGTTTGTGTTCTTCCCAATTAACATCACAAGTACCCAAAGAAGACAAGCACTGCATTCCCATTATGGCATCTATATTGCCCAATTCCAAACAAACAAAATCTGATTTAATAATAGCTGCTTGCAGTTACAGAGAGACGTCGCGACATATTCACACACCAGACTCTAACAGACTTGTGCCCAAACGAATTTGGCACGATGAAACGCTTGTGAGTGGAAGTTTAGCTTTAGCAACCGTTTTAGGTGAAATGAAATTGTGGGAAGCTCTACTATCAATCATGACCAAAACCTGAGGTTTTCCTATCAAAGCCATCATGGTTCTAACCCCATGACCAAATGAAATTGCAGAGAATAATCCTAACCCCATAAAAGAATTCAAAGACAACACAAAGAAATCCAAATTTGGAGATTCTGGTTCCATTATAAGCGTATCTAGGTTCTACGCATTTGGTTCTAGCAATTCGACATGTTGGCCATCTAAAACTGTAAGGACTTGTAAATGTTTCATTGGACACTCATGACCATGGCTCCAACGAGCGGCACACCTGAAACACAAACCTTTCCGTTTATGGTCTGCATATTCGACATCGGATAAGTGCAAGCGACTCGTTTGCCTTGCAGCTGTTATAGTCGTCGGTGGGGTTGTATGTGATGTGCTCACATGCTGTGTTGGTGATGTATGAAGTATATGAGATGGAGCAGGACGAGTTCGCCATTGAGTGGAGGAATGACTGTTTCAGTTAGGTTTATGAACTTGTTTGCTTGGTAGGCTGGAAAGATGTAGCTACCAATTTACACACAACCCTTGGTTTTAAACGTATTGCAGCTTAAATTGTAGCTATTGAATCCGTTGGGGTTAAGGCTAACACCATATCCTGTATCTCTAGTTTTAAGCCATTGATAAAAATAATCTTCAAGGAATCATCAGGTAAATACAGTAATTGTGCTGCTTAATCCTCAAACTCATGCACAAATTCAGCTACAAAACCGACTTGTTTAAGAGCATACAATCGCGCACTAGGTTGTCCCTGACCATCTACCCCAAAACGAGCTATCATGAGCTGCTTAATATACTCTCTAGAAACAAAGAACGAGCGAGATAGTTGATAGATAAACCATGAGACAGCATGTGCTTGCAAAAATTGAAATCACCACCTAGTGCCTATTTTTATCAGGGGCAAATTAATTGGACCACTTGTTTTTTGCAGGGAGAGATGCATTTTGATTACTTATTTCCTATTTTGTGATATTAAATATCTTATACCTTTAATGTTAAGATTATGTTTCAATATTGTGTGAAGCACTCCAGATTGTATGTAGTTATAGATTAATGCAATACAATATTTTTGAGCAGAAAAATGAATTAATCAATTTAAAGATGGGTCGATTGATACGCATTAAATTATTATTCATATTATTCAGCAAACATTCATCGAAAAATCAATTGACAAATCAAAACACTAATAAGCTAATCGTGTACACATACATATTTCAAAAAGCTAACCAAAAAAATTAAGGCACAAATCATGAGCATTATGAAAGTATAAACAAATAGGGTTTTTGATGGTGGCAATATTGGTAACAAGTGTGTTTTTTGTAAGCAACATGAATGTAGCATCCTGAAAAATTATTGGTTATCCAGCAATGTGTGACGATAATTCACTAGGCTTAGGATGTATTTATAGTAAATGTCCAACGGAGCAAGAAGTGAATCCTCGATACACACCAGGTTTTGTCCCCACGAGACTGAGAAACCAACAGACAAAACCTTGAAGGCCAAAGACTCAAACGTTGACAACAATCCTGAAGCCAGCCAGAAACCAGAGTAAATGGCATCATAGGGAATTCGTACTGGCAATCGTTAGTACGAAAGGCTGTGTTTTCGATGTCTGCCTCAGCCATACGTATCTGGTGGTACCCCGATCTGAGATCCAACTTAGAGAAAATACTAGCACTGATCAATACATGGAATCGGGAATTTATCAGGAATTGTGACATGATTCACTACACGATCTACACAAAAATGCCATGTTTTGTCTTTTTTTTTTCTAACAAGCAAAACCGGACTAGAGAAGGGACTTCGACTAGGTTGTATAATCCCAGACTGCAACATTTGTGCCACTTGTTTTGCCATTTCTTCTTTCTGCGCATGTGAGTATCGATAGGGTCGAACACATATAGGAGTTGTCCACGGAAGCAGATGTATCGTGTGTTCGAATCCTCGAAACGGTGGCAGTCCCGTTGGTTCCTGAAAAACAGAAGCAAAACATTTTAAAAGTAAAGAAACTCCCTCAGGCAGCTTAAGTGTGGACGTATGTGCTGTAGTTGAATGTAGTTGAATCGGAAAGCCTTTAGCTGAAACTGATGTTGTCAGTTCTAGAGATTTGAGAGAGACAACATTTTCATTAACAAGTCATCTCCCCGAATTGTGATCAATCTATCCTCCTGCAAAAAAGAAAGTTTGTGTTCTTCCCAATTAACATCACAAGTACTCAAAGAAGACAAGCACTGCATTCCCATTATGACATCTATATTGCCCAATTCCAATCAAACAAAATCTGATTTAATAATAGCTGCTTGCAGTTACAGAGAGACGTCGCGACATATTCACACACCAGACTCTAACAGACTTGTGCCCAAACGAATTTGGCACGATGAAACGCTTGTGAGTGGAAGTTTAGCTTTAGCAACCGTTTTAGGTGAAATGAAATTGTGGGAAGCTCTACTATCAATCATGACCAAAACCTGAGGTTTTCCTATCAAAGCCATCATGGTTCTAACCCATGACCAAATGAAAATGCAGATAATGATCCTAATCCCATAAAAGAATTCAAAGACAACACAAACAAATCCAAACTTGGAGATTCTGGTCCCATTATAAGCGTATCTAGGTTCTACGCATTTGGTTCTAGCAACTCGACATGTTGGCCATCTAAAACTGTAAGGACTTGTAAATGTTTCATTGGACACTCATGACCATGGCTCCAACGAGCGGCACACCTGAAACACAAACCTTTCCGTTTATGGTCTGCGTATTCGACATCGGATAAATGCAAGCGACTCGTTTGCCTTGCAGCTGTTATAGTCGTCGGTGGGATTGTATGTGATGTGCTCACATGCTGTGTTGGTGATGTATGAAGTATATGAGATGGAGCAGGACGAGTTCGCCATTGAGTGGAGGAATGACTGTTTCAGTTAGGTTTATGAACTTGTTTGCTTGGTAGGTTGGAAAGATGTAGCTACCAATTTACACACAACCCTTGGTAGGTTGGAAATCACCACCTAGTGCCTATTTTTATCAGGGGCAAATTAATTGGACCACTTGTTTTTTGCAGGGAGAGATGCATTTTGATTACTTATTTCCTATTTTGTGATATTAAATATCTTATACCTTTAATGTTAAGATTATGTTTCAATATTGTGTGAAGCACTCCAGATTGTGTGTAGTTATAGATTAATGCAATACAATATTTTTGACCAGAAAAATGAATTAATCAATTTAAAGATGGGTCGATTGATACGCATTAAATTATTATTCATATTATTCAGCAAACATTCATCAAAAAATCAATTGACAAATCAAAACACTAATAAGCTAATCGTGTACACATACATATTTCAAAAAGCTAACCAAAAAAATTAAGGCACAAATCATGAGCATTATGAAAGTATAAACAAACAGGGTTTTTGATGGTGGCAATATTGGTAACAAGTGTGTTTTTTGTAAGCAACATGAATGTAGCATCCTGAAAAAATTATTGGTTATCCAGCAATGTGTGACGATAATTCACTAGGCTTAGGATGTATTTATAGTAAATGTCCAACGGAGCAAGAAGTGAATCCTCGATACACACCAGGTTTTGTCCCCACGAGACTGAGAAACCAACAAACAAAACCTTGAAGGCCAAAGACTCAAACGTTGACAACAATCCTGAAGCCAGCCAGAAACCAGAGTAAATGGCATCACAGGGGATTTCGTACTGGCAATCGTTAGTATGAAAGGCTGTGTTTTCGATGTCTGCCTCAGCCATACGTATCTGGTGGTACCCCGATCTGAGATCCAACTTAGAGAAAATACTAGCACTGATCAATACATGGAATCGGGAATTTATCAGGATTTGTGACATGATTCACTACACGATCTACACAAAAATGCCATGTTTTGTCTTTTTTTTTTCTAACAAGCAAAACCGGACTAGAGAAGGGACTTCGACTAGGTTGTATAATCCCAGACTGCAACATTTGTGCCACTTGTTTTGCCATTTCTTCTTTCTGCGCATGTGAGTATCGATAGGGTCGAACACATATAGGAGTTGTCCACCGAAGCAGATGTATCGTGTGTTCGAATCCTCGAAACGGTGGCAGTCCCGTTGGTTCCTGAAAAACAGAAGCAAAACATTTTAAAAGTAAAGAAACTCCCTCAGGCAGCTTAAGTGTGGACGTATGTGCTGTAGTTGAATGCAGTTGAATCGGAAAGCCTTTAGCTGAAACTGATGTTGTCGGTTGTAGAGATTTGAGAGAGACAACATTTTCATTAACAACTCATCTCCCCGAATTGTGATCAATCTATCCTCCTGCAAAAAAGAAAGTTTGTGTTCTTCCCAATTAACATCACAAGTACCCGAAAGAAGACAAGCACTGCATTCCCATTATGACATCTATATTGCCCAATTCCAAACAAACAAAATCTGATTTAATAATAGCTGCTTGCAGTTGCAGAGAGACGTCGCAACATATTCACACACCAGACTTTAACAGACTTATGCCCAAACGAATTTGGCACGATGAAACGCTTGTGAGTGGAAGTTTAGCTTTAGCAACCGTTTTAGGTGAAATGAAATTGTGGGAAGCTCTACTATCAATCATGACCAAAACCTGAGGTTTTCCTATCAAAGCCATCATGGTTCTAACCCATGACCAAATGAAAATGCAGATAATGATCCTAACCCCATAAAAGAATTCAAAGACAACACAAAGAAATCCAAGCTTGGAGATTCTGGTCCCATTATAAGCGTATCTAGGTTCTACGCATTTGGTTCTAGCAACTCAACATGTTGGCCATCTAAAACTGTAAGGACTTGTAAATGTTTCATTGGACACTCATGACCATGGCTCCAACGAGCGGCACACCTGAAACACAAACCTTTCCGTTTATGGTCTGCGTATTCGACATCGGATAAATGCAAGCGACTCGTTTGCCTTGCAGCTGTTATAGTCGTCGGTGGGATTGTATGTGATGTGCTCACATGCTGTGTTGGTGATGTATGAAGTATATGAGATGGAGCAGGACCAGTTCGCCATTGAGTGGAGGAATGACTGTTTCAGTTAGGTTTATGAACTTGTTTGCTTGGTAGGTTGGAAAGATGTAGCTACCAATTTACACACAACCCTTGGTTCTAAACGTATTGCAGCTTGAATTGTAGCTATTGAATCCGTTGGGGTTAAGGCTAACACCATATCCTGTATCTCTAGTTTTAAGCCATTGATAAAAATAATCTTCAAGGAATCATCAGGTAAAAACGGTAATTGTGCTGCTTAATCCTCAAACTCATGCACAAATTCAGCTACAAAACCGACTTGTTTAAGAGCATACAATCGCGCACTAGGTTGTCCCTGACCATCCACCCCAAAACGAGCTATCATGAGCTGCTTAATATACTCTCAAGAAACAAAGAACGAGCGAGATAGTTGATAGATAAACCATGAGACAGCATGTGCTTGCAAAAATTGAAATCACCACCTAGTGCCTATTTTTATCAGGGGCAAATTAATTGGACCACTTGTTATTTGCAGGGAGAGATGCATTTTGATTACTTATTTCCTATTTTGTGATATTAAATATCTTATACCTTTAATGTTAAGATTATGTTTCAATATTGTGTGAAGCACTCCAGATTGTATGTAGTTATAGATTAATGCAATACAATATTTTTGAGCAGAAAAATGAATTAATCAATTTAAAGATGGGTCGACTGATACGCATTAAATTATTATTCATATTATTCAGCAAACATTCATCAAAAAATCAATTGACAAATCAAAAAACTAATAAGATAATCGTGTACACATACATATTTCAAAAAGCTAACCAAAAAAATTAAGGCACAAATCATGAGCATTATGAAAGTATAAACAAATAGGGTTTTTGATGGTGGCAATATTGGTAACAAGTGTGTTTTTTGTAAGCAACATGAATGTAGCATCCTGAAAATTTATTGGTTATCCAGCAATGTGTGACGATAATTCACTAGGCTTAGGATGTATTTATAGTAAATGTCCAACGGAGCAAGAAGTGAATCCTTGATACACACCAGGTTTTGTCCCCACGAGACTGAGAAACCAACAGACAAAACCTTGAAGGCCAAAGACTCAAACGTTGACAACAATCCTGAAGCCAGCCAGAAACCAGAGTAAATGGCATCATAGGGAATTCGTACTGGCAATCGTTAGTACGAAAGGCTGTGTTCTCGATGTCTGCCTCAGCCATACGTATCTGGTGGTACCCCGATCTGAGATCCAACTTAGAGAAAATACTAGCACTGATCAATACATGGAATCGGGAATTTATCAGGAATTGTGACATGATTCACTACACGATCTACACAAAAATGCCATGTTTTGTCTTTTTTTCTTCTAACAAGCAAAACCGGACTAGAGAAAGGACTTCGACTAGGTTGTATAATCCCAGACTGCAACATTTGTGCCACTTGTTTTGCCATTTCTTCTTTCTGCGCATGTGAGTATCGATAGGGTCGAACACATATAGGAGTTGTCCACCGAAGCAGATGTATCGTGTGTTCGAATCCTCGAAACGGTGGCAGTCCCGTTGGTTCCTGAAAAACAGAAGCAAAACATTTTAAAAGTAAAGAAACTCCCTCAGGCAGCTTAAGTGTGGACGTATGTGCTATAGTTGAATGCAGTTGAATCGGAAAGCCTTTAGCCGAAACTGATGTTGTCAGTTGTAGAGATTTGAGAGAGACAACATTTTCATTAACAAGTCATCTCCCCGAATTGTGATCAATCTATCCTCCTGCAAAAAAGAAAGTTTGTGTTCTTCCCAATTAACATCACAAGTACCCAAAGAAGACAAGCACTGCATTCCCATTATGACATCTATATTGCCCAATTCCAAACAAACAAAATCTGATTAAATAATAGCTGCTTGCAGTTGCAGAGAGACGTCGCGACATATTCACACACCAGACTCTAACAGACTTGTGCCCAAACGAATTTGGCACGATGAAACGCTTGTGAGTGGAAGTTTAGCTTTAGCAACCGTTTTAGGTGAAATGAAATTGTGGGAAGCTCTACTATCAATCATGACCAAAACCTGAGGTTTTCCTATCAAAGCCATCATGGTTCTAACCAATGACCAAATGAAAATGCAGAGAATGATCCTAACCCCATAAAAGAATTCAAAGACAACACAAAGAAATCCAAACTTGGAGATTCTGGTCCCATTATAAGCGTATCTAGGTTCTACGCATTTGGTTCTAGCAACTCGACATGTTGGCCATCTAAAACTGTAAGGACTTGTAAATGTTTCATTGGACACTAATGACCATGGCTCCAACGAGCGGCACACCTGAAACACAAACCTTTCCGTTTATGGTCTGCGTATTCGACATCGGATAAATGCAAGCGACTCGTTTGCCTTGCAGCTGTTATAGTCGTCGGTGGGGTTGTATGTGATGTGCTCACATGCTGTGTTGGTGATGTATGAAGTATATGAGATGGAGCAGGACCAGTTCGCCATTGAGTGGAGGAATGACTGTTTCAGTTAGGTTTATGAACTTGTTTGCTTGGTAGGTTGGAAAGATGTAGCTACCAATTTACACACAACCCTTGGTTCTAAACGTATTGCAGCTTGAATTGTAGCTATTGAATCCGTTGGGGTTAAGGCTAACACCATATCCTGTATCTCTAGTTTTAAGCCATTGATAAAAATAATCTTCAAGGAATCATCAGGTAAAAACGGTAATTGTGCTGCTTAATCCTCAAACTCATGCACAAATTCAGCTACAAAACCGACTTGTTTAAGAGCATACAATCGCGCACTAGGTTGTCCCTGACCATCCACCCCAAAACGAGCTATCATGAGCTGCTTAATATACTCTGAAGAAACAAAGAACGAGCGAGATAGTTGATAGATAAACCATGAGACAGCATGTGCTTGCAAAAATTGAAATCACCACCTAGTGCCTATTTTTATCAGGGGCAAATTAATTGGACCACTTGTTTTTTGCAGGGAGAGATGCATTTTGATTATTTATTTCCTATTTTGTGATATTAAATATCTTATACCTTTAATGTTAAGATTATGTTTCAATATTGTGTGAAGCACTCCAGATTGTATGTAGTTATAGATTAATGCAATACAATATTTTTGAGCAGAAAAATGAATTAATCAATTTAAAGATGGGTCGATTGATACGCATTAAATTATTATTCATATTATTCAGCAAACATTCATCAAAAAATCAATTGACAAATCAAAACACTAATAAGCTAATCGTGTACACATACATATTTCAAAAAGCTAACCAAAAAAATTAAGGCACAAATCATGAGCATTATGAAAGTATAAACAAATAGGGTTTTTGATGGTGGCAATATTGGTAACAAGTGTGTTTTTTGTAAGCAACATGAATGTAGCATCCTGAAAAATTATTGGTTATCCAGCAATGTGTGACGATAATTCACTAGGCTTAGGATGTATTTATAGTAAATGTCCAACGGAGCAAGAAGTGAATCCTCGATACACACCAGGTTTTGTCCCCACGAGACTGAGAATCCAACAGACAAAACCTTGAAGGCCAAAGACTCAAACGTTGACAACAATCCTGAAGCCAGCCAGAAACCAGAGTAAATGGCATCATAGGGAATTCGTACTGGCAATCGTTAGTACGAAAGGCTGTGTTTTCGATGTCTGCCTCAGCCATACGTATATGGTGGTACCCCGATCTGAGATCCAACTTAGAGAAAATACTAGCACTGATCAATACATGGAATCGGGAATTTATCAGGAATTGTGACATGATTCAATACACGATCTACACAAAAATGCCATGTTTTGTCTTTTTTTTTTCTAACAAGCAAAACCGGACTAGAGAAAGGACTTCGACTAGGTTGTATAATCCCAGACTGCAACATTTGTGCCACTTGTTTTGCCATTTCTTCTTTCTGCGCATGTGAGTATCGATAGGGTCGAACACATATAGGAGTTGTCCACCGAAGCAGATGTATCGTGTGTTCGAATCCTCGAAACGGTGGCAGTCCCGTTGGTTCCTGAAAAACAGAAGCAAAACATTTTAAAAGTAAAGAAACTCCCTCAGGCAGCTTAAGTGTGGACGTATGTGCTGTAGTTGAATGCAGTTGAATCGGAAAGCCTTTAGCCGAAACTGATGTTGTCAGTTGTAGAGATTTGAGAGAGACAACATTTTCATTAACAAGTCATCTCCCCGAATTGTGATCAATCTATCCTCCTGCAAAAAAGAAAGTTTGTGTTCTTCCCAATTAACATCACAAGTACCCAAAGAAGACAAGCACTGCATTCCCATTATGACATCTATATTGCCCAATTCCAAACAAACAAAATCTGATTTAATAATAGCTGCTTGCAGTTGCAGAGAGACGTCGCGACATATTCACACACCAGACTCTAACAGACTTGTGCCCAAACGAATTTGGCACGATGAAACGCTTGTGAGTGGAAGTTTAGCTTTAGCAACCGTTTTAGGTGAAATGAAATTGTGGGAAGCTCTACTATCAATCATGACCAAGACCTGAGGTTTTCCTATCAAAGCCATCATGGTTCTAACCCATGACCAAATGAAAATGCAGAGAATGATCCTAACCCCATAAAAGAATTCAAAGACAACACAAAGAAATCCAAACTTGGAGATTCTGGTCCCATTATAAGCGTATCTAGGTTCTACGCATTTGGTTCTAGCAACTCGACATGTTGGCCATCTAAAACTGTAAGGACTTGTAAATGTTTCATTGGACACTCATGACCATGGCTCCAACGAGCGGCACACCTGAAACACAAACCTTTCCGTTTATGGTCTGCGTATTCGACATCGGATAAGTGCAAGCGACTCGTTTGCCTTGCAGCTGTTATAGTCGTCGGTGGGGTTGTATGTGATGTGCTCACATGCTGTGTTGGTGATGTATGAAGTATATGAGATGGAGCAGGACGAGTTCGCCATTGAGTGGAGGAATGACTGTTTCAGTTAGGTTTATGAACTTGTTTGCTTGGTAGGTTGGAAAGATGTAGCTACCAATTTACACACAACCCTTGGTTCTAAACGTATTGCAGCTTGAATTGTAGCTATTGAATCCGTTGGGGTTAAGGCTAACACCATATCCTGTATCTCTAGTTTTAAGCCATTGATAAAAATAATCTTCAAGGAATCATCAGGTAAAAACGGTAATTGTGCTGCTTAATCCTCAAACTCATGCACAAATTCAGCTACAAAACCGACTTGTTTAAGAGCATACAATCGCGCACTAGGTTGTCCCTGACCATCCACCCCAAAACGAGCTATCATGAGCTGCTTAATATACTCTCAAGAAACAAAGAACGAGCGAGATAGTTGATAGATAAACCATGAGACAGCATGTGCTTGCAAAAATTGAAATCACCACCTAGTGCCTATTTTTATCAGGGGCAAATTAATTGGACCACTTGTTTTTTGCAGGGAGAGATGCATTTTGATTACTTATTTCCTATTTTGTGATATTAAATATCTTATACCTTTAATGTTAAGATTATGTTTCAATATTGTGTGAAGCACTCCAGATTGTATGTAGTTATAGATTAATGCAATACAATATTTTTGAGCAGAAAAATGAATTAATCAATTTAAAGATGGGTCGATTGATACGCATTAAATTATTATTCATATTATTCAGCAAACATTCATCGAAAAATCAATTGACAAATCAAAACACTAATAAGCTAATCGTGTACACATACATATTTCAAAAAGCTAACCAAAAAAATTAAGGCACAAATCATGAGCATTATGAAAGTATAAACAAATAGGGTTTTTGATGGTGGCAATATTGGTAACAAGTGTGTTTTTTGTAAGCAACATGAATGTAGCATCCTGAAAAATTATTGGTTATCCAGCAATGTGTGACGATAATTCACTAGGCTTAGGATGTATTTATAGTAAATGTCCAACGGAGCAAGAAGTGAATCCTCGATACACACCAGGTTTTGTCCCCACGAGACTGAGAAACCAACAGACAAAACCTTGAAGGCCAAAGACTCAAACGTTGACAACAATCCTGAAGCCAGCCAGAAACCAGAGTAAATGGCATCATAGGGAATTCGTACTGGCAATCGTTAGTACGAAAGGCTGTGTTTTCGATGTCTGCCTCAGCCATACGTATCTGGTGGTACCCCCGATCTGAGATCCAACTTAGAGAAAATACTAGCACTGATCAATACATGGAATCGGGAATTTATCAGGAATTGTGACATGATTCACTACACGATCTACACAAAAATGCCATGTTTTGTCTTTTTTTTTTCTAACAAGCAAAACCGGACTAGAGAAGGGACTTCGACTAGGTTGTATAATCCCAGACTGCAACATTTGTGCCACTTGTTTTGCCATTTCTTCTTTCTGCGCATGTGAGTATCGATAGGGTCGAACACATATAGGAGTTGTCCACGGAAGCAGATGTATCGTGTGTTCGAATCCTCGAAACGGTGGCAGTCCCGTTGGTTCCTGAAAAACAGAAGCAAAACATTTTAAAAGTAAAGAAACTCCCTCAGGCAGCTTAAGTGTGGACGTATGTGCTGTAGTTGAATGTAGTTGAATCGGAAAGCCTTTAGCTGAAACTGATGTTGTCAGTTCTAGAGATTTGAGAGAGACAACATTTTCATTAACAAGTCATCTCCCCGAATTGTGATCAATCTATCCTCCTGCAAAAAAGAAAGTTTGTGTTCTTCCCAATTAACATCACAAGTACTCAAAGAAGACAAGCACTGCATTCCCATTATGACATCTATATTGCCCAATTCCAAACAAACAAAATCTGATTTAATAATAGCTGCTTGCAGTTACAGAGAGACGTCGCGACATATTCACACACCAGACTCTAACAGACTTGTGCCCAAACGAATTTGGCACGATGAAACGCTTGTGAGTGGAAGTTTAGTTTTAGCAACCGTTTTAGGTGAAATGAAATTGTGGGAAGCTCTACTATCAATCATGACCAAAACCTGAGGTTTTCCTATCAAAGCCATCATGGTTCTAACCCATGACCAAATGAAAATGCAGAGAATGATCCTAACCCCATAAAAGAATTCAAAGACAACACAAACAAATCCAAACTTGGAGATTCTGGTCCCATTATAAGCGTATCTAGGTTCTACGCATTTGGTTCTAGCAACTCGACATGTTGGCCATCTAAAACTGTAAGGACTTGTAAATGTTTCATTGGACACTCATGACCATGGCTCCAACGAGCGGCACACCTGAAACACAAACCTTTCCGTTTATGGTCTGCGTATTCGACATCGGATAAATGCAAGCGACTCGTTTGCCTTGCAGCTGTTATAGTCGTCGGTGGGATTGTATGTGATGTGCTCACATGCTGTGTTGGTGATGTATGAAGTATATGAGATGGAGCAGGACCAGTTCGCCATTGAGTGGAGGAATGACTGTTTCAGTTAGGTTTATGAACTTGTTTGCTTGGTAGGTTGGAAAGATGTAGCTACCAATTTACACACAACCCTTGGTAGGTTGGAAATCACCACCTAGTGCCTATTTTTATCAGGGGCAAATTAATTGGACCACTTGTTTTTTGCAGGGAGAGATGCATTTTGATTACTTATTTCCTATTTTGTGATATTAAATATCTTATAGCTTTAATGTTAAGATTATGTTTCAATATTGTGTGAAGCACTCCAGATTGTATGTAGTTATAGATTAATGCAATACAATATTTTTGAGCAGAAAAATGAATTAATCAATTTAAAGATGGGTCGATTGATACGCATTAAATTATTATTCATATTATTCAGCAAACATTCATCAAAAAATCAATTGACAAATCAAAACACTAATAAGCTAATCGTATACACATACATATTTCAAAAAGCTAACCAAAAAAATTAAGGCACAAATCATGAGCATTATGAAAGTATAAACAAACAGGGTTTTTGATGGTGGCAATATTGGTAACAAGTGTGTTTTTTGTAAGCAACATGAATGTAGCATCCTGAAAAATTATTGGTTATCCAGCAATGTGTGACGATAATTCACTAGGCTTAGGATGTATTTATAGTAAATGTCCAACGGAGCAAGAAGTGAATCCTCGATACACACCAGGTTTTGTCCCCACGAGACTGAGAAACCAACAAACAAAACCTTGAAGGCCAAAGACTCAAACGTTGACAACAATCCTGAAGCCAGCCAGAAACCAGAGTAAATGGCATCACAGGGGATTTCGTACTGGCAATCGTTAGTACGAAAGGCTGTGTTTTCGATGTCTGCCTCAGCCATACGTATCTGGTGGTACCCCGATCTGAGATCCAACTTAGAGAAAATACTAGCACTGATCAATACATGGAATCGGGAATTTATCAGGAATTGTGACATGATTCACTACACGATCTACACAAAAATGCCATGTTTTGTCTTTTTTTTTCTAATAAGCAAAACCGGACTAGAGAAAGGACTTCGACTAGGTTGTATAATCCCAGACTGCAACATTTGTGCCACTTGTTTTGCCATTTCTTCTTTCTGCGCATGTGAGTATCGATAGGGTCGAACACATATAGGAGTTGTCCACAGAAGCAGATGTATCGTGTGTTCGAATCCTCGAAACGGTGGCAGTCCCGTTGGTTCCTGAAAAACAGAAGCAAAAAATTTTAAAAGTAAAGAAACTCCCTCAGGCAGCTTAAGTGTGGACGTATGTGCTGTAGTTGAATGCAGTTGAATCGGAAAGCCTTTAGCTGAAACTGATATTGTTGGTTGTAGAGATTTGAGAGAGACAACATTTTCATTAACAACTCATCTCCCCGAATTGTGATCAATCTATCCTCCTGCAAAAAAGAAAGTTTGTGTTCTTCCCAATTAACATCACAAGTACCCAAAGAAGACAAGCACTGCATACCCATTATGACATCTATATTGCCCAATTCCAAACAAACAAAATCTGATTTAATAATAGCTGCTTGCAGTTGCAGAGAGACGTCGCGACATATTCACACACCAGACTCTAACAGACTTGTGCCCAAACGAATTTGGCACGATGAAACGCTTGTGAGTGGAAGTTTAGCTTTAGCAACCGTTTTAGGTGAAATGAAATTGTGGGAAGCTCTACTATCAATCATGACCAAAACCTGAGGTTTTCCTATCAAAGCCATCATGGTTCTAACCCATGACCAAATGAAAATGCAGAGAATGATCCTAACCCCATAAAAGAATTCAAAGACAACACAAAGAAATCCAAACTTGGAGATTCTGGTTCCATTATAAGCGTATCTAGGTTCTACGCATTTGGTTCTAGCAACTCGACATGTTGGCCATCTAAAACTGTAAGGACTTGTAAATGTTTCATTGGACACTCATGACCATGGCTCCAACGAGCGGCACACCGGAAACACAAACCTTTCCGTTTATGGTCTGCGTATTCGACATCGGATAAGTGCAAGCGACTCGTTTGCCTTGCAGCTGTTATAGTCGTCGGTGGGGTTGTATGTGATGTGCTCACATGCTGTGTTGGTGATGTATGAAGTATATGAGATGGAGCAGGACGAGTTCGCCATTGAGTGGAGGAATGACTGTTTCAGTTAGGTTTATGAACTTGTTTGCTTGGTAGGTTGGAAAGATGTAGCTACCAATTTACACACAACCCTTGGTTCTAAACGTATTGCAGCTTGAATTGTAGCTATTGAATCCGTTGGGATTAAGGCTAACACCATATCCTGTATCTCTAGTTTTAAGCCATTGATAAAAATAATCTTCAAGGAATCATCAGGTAAAAACGGTAATTGTGCTGCTTAATCCTCAAACTCATGCACAAATTCAGCTACAAAACCGACTTGTTTAAGAGCATACAATCGCGCGCTAGGTTGTCCCTGACCATCCACCCCAAAACGAGCTATCATGAGCTGCTTAATATACTCTCAAGAAACAAAGAACGAGCGAGATAGTTGATAGATAAACCATGAGATAGCATGCGCTTGCAAAAATTGAAATCACCACCTAGTGCCTATTTTTATCAGGGGCAAATTAATTGGACCACTTGTTTTTTGAAGGGAGAGATGCATTTTGATTTTTTATTTCCTATTTTGTGATATTAAATATCTTATACCTTTAATGTTAAGATTATGTTTCAATATTGTGTGAAGCACTCCAGATTGTATGTAGTTATAGATTAATGCAATACAATATTTTTGAGCAGAAAAATGAATTAATCAATTTAAAGATGGGTCGATTGATACGCATTAAATTATTATTCATATTATTCAGCAAACATTCATCAAAAAATCAATTGACAAATCAAAACACTAATAAGCTAATCGTATACACATACATATTTCAAAAAGCTAACCAAAAAAATTAAGGCACAAATCATGAGCATTATGAAAGTATAAACAAACAGGGTTTTTGATGGTGGCAATATTGGTAACAAGTGTGTTTTTTGTAAGCAACATGAATGTAGCATCCTGAAAAATTATTGGTTATCCAGCAATGTGTGACGATAATTCACTAGGCTTAGGATGTATTTATAGTAAATGTCCAACGGAGCAAGAAGTGAATCCTTGATACACACCAGGTTTTGTCCCCACGAGACTGAGAAACCAACAAACAAAACCTTGAAGGCCAAAGACTCAAACGTTGACAACAATCCTGAAGCCAGCCAGAAACCAGAGTAAATGGCATCACAGGGGATTTCGTACTGGCAATCGTTAGTACGAAAGGCTGTGTTTTCGATGTCTGCCTCAGCCATACGTATCTGGTGGTACCCCGATCTGGGATCCAACTTAGAGAAAATACTAGCACTGATCAATACATGGAATCGGGAATTTATCAGGAATTGTGACATGATTCACTACACGATCTACACAAAAATGCCATGTTTTGTCTTTTTTTTTCTAATAAGCAAAACCGGACTAGAGAAAGGACTTCGACTAGGTTGTATAATCCCAGACTGCAACATTTGTGCCACTTGTTTTGCCATTTCTTCTTTCTGCGCATGTGAGTATCGATAGGGTCGAACACATATAGGAGTTGTCCACAGAAGCAGATGTATCGTGTGTTCGAATCCTCGAAACGGTGGCAGTCCCGTTGGTTCCTGAAAAACAGAAGCAAAAAATTTTAAAAGTAAAGAAACTCCCTCAGGCAGCTTAAGTGTGGACGTATGTGCTGTAGTTGAATGCAGTTGAATCGGAAAGCCTTTAGCTGAAACTGATATTGTTGGTTGTAGAGATTTGAGAGAGACAACATTTTCATTAACAACTCATCTCCCCGAATTGTGATCAATCTATCCTCCTGCAAAAAAGAAAGTTTGTGTTCTTCCCAATTAACATCACAAGTACCCAAAGAAGACAAGCACTGCATACCCATTATGACATCTATATTGCCCAATTCCAAACAAACAAAATCTGATTTAATAATAGCTGCTTGCAGTTGCAGAGAGACGTCGCGACATATTCACACACCAGACTCTAACAGACTTGTGCCCAAACGAATTTGGCACGATGAAACGCTTGTGAGTGGAAGTTTAGCTTTAGCAACCTTTTTAGGTGAAATGAAATTGTGGGAAGCTCTACTATCAATCATGACCAAAACCTGAGGTTTTCCTATCAAAGCCATCATGGTTCTAACCCATGACCAAATGAAATTGCAGAGAATGATCCTAACCCCATAAAAGAATTCAAAGACAACACAAAGAAATCCAAACTTGGAGATTCTGGTTCCATTATAAGCGTATCTAGGTTCTACGCATTTGGTTCTAGCAACTCGACATGTTGGCCATCTAAAACTGTAAGGACTTGTAAATGTTTCATTGGACACTCATGACCATGGCTCCAACGAGCGGCACACCTGAAACACAAACCTTTCCGTTTATGGTCTGCGTATTCGACATCGGATAAGTGCAAGCGACTCGTTTGCCTTGCAGCTGTTATAGTCGTCGGTGGGGTTGTATGTGATGTGCTCACATGCTGTGTTGGTG
This sequence comes from Lepidium sativum, assembly GCA_023374145.1. Lineage (NCBI taxonomy): Eukaryota > Viridiplantae > Streptophyta > Magnoliopsida > Brassicales > Brassicaceae > Lepidium > Lepidium sativum. The sequence goes on from JAKUCM010003548.1 coordinate 54,592, forward strand.
ATGTATGAAGTATATGAGATGGAGCAGGACGAGTTCACCATTGAGTGGAGGAATGACTGTTTCAGTTAGGTTTATGAACTTGTTTGCTTGGTAGGTTGGAAAGATGTAGCTACCAATTTACACACAACCCTTGGTTCTAAACGTATTGCAGCTTGAATTGTAGCTATTGAATCCGTTGGGGTTAAGGCTAACACCATATCCTGTATCTCTAGTTTTAAGCCATTGATAAAAATAATCTTCAAGGAATCATCAGGTAAAAACGGTAATTGTGCTGCTTAATCCTCAAACTCATGCACAAATTCAGCTACAAAACCGACTTGTTTAAGAGCATACAATCGCGCACTAGGTTGTCCCTGACCATTCACCCCAAAACGAGCTATCATGAGCTGCTTAATATACTCTCAAGAAACCAAGAACGAGTTAGATAGTTGATAGATAAACCATGAGACAGCATGTGCTTGCAAAAATTGAAATCACCACCTAGTACCTATTTTTATGAGGGGCAAATTAATTGGACCACTTGTTTTTTGCAGGGAGAGATGCATTTTGATTACTTATTTCCTATTTTGTGATATTAAATATCTTATAGCTTTAATGTTAAGATTATGTTTCAATATTGTGTGAAGCACTCCAGATTGTATGTAGTTATAGATTAATGCAATACAATATTTTTGAGCAGAAAAATGAATTAATCAATTTAAAGATGGGTCGATTGATACGCATTAAATTATTATTCATATTATTCAGCAAACATTCATCAAAAAATCAATTGACAAATCAAAACACTAATAAGCTAATCGTATACACATACATATTTCAAAAAGCTAACCAAAAAAATTAAGGCACAAATCATGAGCATTATGAAAGTATAAACAAACAGGGTTTTTGATGGTGGCAATATTGGTAACAAGTGTGTTTTTTGTAAGCAACATGAATGTAGCATCCTGAAAAATTATTGGTTATCCAGCAATGTGTGACGATAATTCACTAGGCTTAGGATGTATTTATAGTAAATGTCCAACGGAGCAAGAAGTGAATCCTCGATACACACCAGGTTTTGTCCCCATGAGACTGAGAAACCAACAAACAAAACCTTGAAGGCCAAAGACTCAAACGTTGACAACAATCCTGAAGCCAGCCAGAAACCAGAGTAAATGGCATCACAGGGGATTTCGTACTGGCAATCGTTAGTACGAAAGGCTGTGTTTTCGATGTCTGCCTCAGCCATACGTATCTGGTGGTACCCCGATCTGAGATCCAACTTAGAGAAAATACTAGCACTGATCAATACATGGAATCGGGAATTTATCAGGAATTGTGACATGATTCACTACACGATCTACACAAAAATGCCATGTTTTGTCTTTTTTTTTCTAATAAGCAAAACCGGACTAGAGAAAGGACTTCGACTAGGTTGTATAATCCCAGACTGCAACATTTGTGCCACTTGTTTTGCCATTTCTTCTTTCTGCGCATGTGAGTATCGATAGGGTCGAACACATATAGGAGTTGTCCACAGAAGCAGATGTATCGTGTGTTCGAATCCTCGAAACGGTGGCAGTCCCGTTGGTTCCTGAAAAACAGAAGCAAAAAATTTTAAAAGTAAAGAAACTCCCTCAGGCAGCTTAAGTGTGGACGTATGTGCTGTAGTTGAATGCAGTTGAATCGGAAAGCCTTTAGCTGAAACTGATATTGTTGGTTGTAGAGATTTGAGAGAGACAACATTTTCATTAACAACTCATCTCCCCGAATTGTGATCAATCTATCCTCCTGCAAAAAAGAAAGTTTGTGTTCTTCCCAATTAACATCACAAGTACCCAAAGAAGACAAGCACTGCATACCCATTATGACATCTATATTGCCCAATTCCAAACAAACAAAATCTGATTTAATAATAGCTGCTTGCAGTTGCAGAGAGACGTCGCGACATATTCACACACCAGACTCTAACAGACTTGTGCCCAAACGAATTTGGCACGATGAAACGCTTGTGAGTGGAAGTTTAGCTTTAGCAACCGTTTTAGGTGAAATGAAATTGTGGGAAGCTCTACTATCAATCATGACCAAAACCTGAGGTTTTCCTATCAAAGCCATCATGGTTCTAACCCATGACCAAATGAAAATGCAGAGAATGATCCTAACCCCATAAAAGAATTCAAAGACAACACAAAGAAATCCAAACTTGGAGATTCTGGTTCCATTATAAGCGTATCTAGGTTCTACGCATTTGGTTCTAGCAACTCGACATGTTGGCCATCTAAAACTGTAAGGACTTGTAAATGTTTCATTGGACACTCATGACCATGGCTCCAACGAGCGGCACACCTGAAACACAAACCTTTCCGTTTATGGTCTGCGTATTCGACATCGGATAAGTGCAAGCGACTCGTTTGCCTTGCAGCTGTTATAGTCGTCGGTGGGGTTGTATGTGATGTGCTCACATGCTGTGTTGGTGATGTATGAAGTATATGAGATGGAGCAGGACGAGTTCGCCATTGAGTGGAGGAATGACTGTTTCAGTTAGGTTTATGAACTTGTTTGCTTGGTAGGTTGGAAAGATGTAGCTACCAATTTACACACAACCCTTGGTTCTAAACGTATTGCAGCTTGAATTGTAGCTATTGAATCCGTTGGGATTAAGGCTAACACCATATCCTGTATCTCTAGTTTTAAGCCATTGATAAAAATAATCTTCAAGGAATCATCAGGTAAAAACGGTAATTGTGCTGCTTAATCCTCAAACTCATGCACAAATTCAGCTACAAAACCGACTTGTTTAAGAGCATACAATCGCGCGCTAGGTTGTCCCTGACCATCCACCCCAAAACGAGCTATCATGAGCTGCTTAATATACTCTCAAGAAACAAAGAACGAGCGAGATAGTTGATAGATAAACCATGAGATAGCATGCGCTTGCAAAAATTGAAATCACCACCTAGTGCCTATTTTTATCAGGGGCAAATTAATTGGACCACTTGTTTTTTGAAGGGAGAGATGCATTTTGATTTTTTATTTCCTATTTTGTGATATTAAATATCTTATACCTTTAATGTTAAGATTATGTTTCAATATTGTGTGAAGCACTCCAGATTGTATGTAGTTATAGATTAATGCAATACAATATTTTTGAGCAGAAAAATGAATTAATCAATTTAAAGATGGGTCGATTGATACGCATTAAATTATTATTCATATTATTCAGCAAACATTCATCAAAAAATCAATTGACAAATCAAAACACTAATAAGCTAATCGTGTACACATACATATTTCAAAAAGCTAACCAAAAAAATTAAGGCACAAATCATGAGCATTATGAAAGTATAAACAAATAGGGTTTTTGATGGTGGCAATATTGGTAACAAGTGTGTTTTTTGTAAGCAACATGAATGTAGCAGCCTGAAAAATTATTGGTTATCCATCAATGTGTGACGATAATTCACTAGGCTTAGGATGTATTTATAGTAAATGTCCAACGGAGCAAGAAGTGAATCCTCGATACACACCAGGTTTTGTCCCCACGAGACTGAGAAACCAACAGACAAAACCTTGAAGGCCAAACACTCAAACGTTGACAACAATCCTGAAGCCAGCCAGAAACCAGAGTTAATGGCATCACAGGGAATTCGTACTGGCAATCGTTAGTACGAACGGCTGTGTTTTCGATGTCTGCCTCAGCCATACGTATCTGGTGGTACCCCGATCTGAGATCCAACTTAGAGAAAATACTAGCACTGATCAATACATGGAATGGGGAATTTATCAGGAATTGTGACATGATTCACTGCACGATCTACACAAAAATGCCATGTTTTGTCTTTTTTTTTCTAACAAGCAAAACCGGACTAGAGAAAGGACTTCGACTAGGTTGTATAATCCCAGACTGCAACATTTGTGCCACTTGTTTTGCCATTTCTTCTTTCTGTGCATGTGAGTATCGATAGGGTCGAACACATATAGGAGTTGTCCACGGAAGCAGATGTATTGTTTGTTCGAATCCTCGAAACGGTGGCAGTCCTGTTGGTTCCTGAAAAACAGAAGCAAAAAATTTTAAAAGTAAAGAAACTCCCTCAGGCAGCTTAAGTGTGGACGTTTGTGCTGTAGTTGAATGAAGTTGAATCGGAAAGCCTTTAGCTGAAACTGATATTGTTGGTTGTAGAGATTTGAGAGAGACAACATTTTCATTAACAACTCATCTCCCCGAATTGTGATCAATCTATCCTCCTGCAAAAAAGAAAGTTTGTGTTCTTCCCAATTAACATCACAAGTACCCAAAGAAGACAAGCACTGCATTCCCATTATGACATCTATATTGCCCAATTCCAAACAAACAAAATCTGATTTAATAATAGCTGCTTGCAGTTGCAGAGAGACGTCGCGACATATTCACACACCAGACTCTAACAGACTTGTGCCCAAACGAATTTGGCACGATGAAACGCTTGTGAGTGGAAGTTTAGCTTTAGAAACAGTTTTAGGTGAAATGAAATTGTGGGAAGCTCTACTATCAATCATGACCAAAACCTGAGGTTTTCCTATCAAAACCATCATTGTTCTAACCATGACCAAATGAAAATGCAGAGAATGATCCTAACCCCATAAAAGAATTCAAAGACAACACAAAGAAATCCAAACTTGGAGATTCTGGTCCCATTATAAGTGTATCTAGGTTCTACGCATTTGGTTCTAGCAACTCGACATGTTGGCCATCTAAAACTGTAAGGACTTGTAAATGTTTCATTGGACACTCATGACCATGGCTCCAACGAGCGGCACACCTGAAACACAAACCTTTCCGTTTATGGTCTGCGTATTCGACATCGGATAAGTGCAAGCGACTCGTTTGCCTTGCAGCTGTTATAGTCGTCGGTGGGGTTGTATGTGATGTGCTCACATGCTGTGTTGGTGATGTATGAAGTATATGAGATGGAGCAGGACGAGTTCGCCATTGAGTGGAGGAATGACTGTTTCAGTTAGGTTTATGAACTTGTTTGCTTGGTAGGTTGGAAAGATGTAGCTACCAATTTACACACAACCCTTGGTTCTAAACGTATTGCAGCTTGAATTGTAGCTATTGAATCCGTTGGGGTTAAGGCTAACACCATATCCTGTATCTCTAGTTTTAAGCCATTGATAAAAATAATCTTCAAGGATTCATCAGGTAAAAACGGTAATTGTGCTGCTTAATCCTCAAACTCATGCACAAATTCAGCTACAAAACCGACTTGTTTAAGAGCATACAATCGCGCACTAGGTTGTCCCTGACCATCCACCCCAAGACGAGCTATCATGAGCTGCTTAATATACTCTCAAGAAACAAAGAACGAGCGAGATAGTTGATAGATAAACCATGAGACAGCATGTGCTTGCAAAAATTGAAATCACCACCTAGTGCCTATTTTTATCAGGGGCAAATTAATTGGACCACTTGTTTTTTGCACGGAGAGATGCATTTTGATTACTTATTTCCTATTTTGTGATATTAAATATCTTATACCTTTAATGTTAAGATTATGTTTCAATATTGTGTGAAGCACTCCAGATTGTATGTAGTTATAGATTAATGCAATACAATATTTTTGAGCAGAAAAATGAATTAATCAATTTAAAGATGGGTCGATTGATACGCATTAAATTATTATTCATATTATTCAGCAAACATTCATCAAAAAATCAATTGACAAATCAAAACACTAATAAGCTAATCGTGCAGACATACATATTTCAAAAAGCTAACCAAAAAAATTAAGGCACAAATCATGAGCATTATGAAAGTATAAACAAATAGGGTTTTTGATGGTGGCAATATTGGTAACAAGTGTGTTTTTTGTAAGCAACATGAATGTAGCAGCCTGAAAAAAGTATTGGTTATCCATCAATGTGTGACGATAATTCACTAGGCTTAGGATGTATTTATAGTAAATGTCCAACGGAGCAAGAAGTGAATCCTCGATACACACCAGGTTTTGTCCCCACGAGACTGAGAAACCAACAGACAAAACCTTGAAGGCCAAACACTCAAACGTTGACAACAATCCTGAAGCCAGCCAGAAACCAGAGTAAATGGCATCACAGGGAATTCGTACTGGCAATCGTTAGTACGAAAGGCTGTGTTTTCGATGTCTGCCTCAGCCATACGTATCTGGTGGTACCCCGATCTGAGATCCAACTTAGAGAAAATACTAGCACTGATCAATACATGGAATCAGGAATTTTTCAGGAATTGTGACATGATTCACTGCACGATCTACACAAAAATGCCATGTTTTGTCTTTTTTTTTTCTAACAAGCAAAAAGATCATAATCATGCTTCGACACTGTCTGATATCAACTTTATGTTTTCCGATTAGAATGGTTTCATGTTCTTTCATCGATTGGTTATTCCTCATATCCTGATTTTGTGCTCTCATTAGCAAGTGACAAGGTCGAATCCATTTTATCTAATTATTTTTATGGATAGTTTTCAGGAAATAAAAAAAAACGGACTAGAGAAAGGACTTCGACTAGGTTGTATAATCCCAGACTGCAACATTTGTGCCACTTGTTTTGCCATTTCTTCTTTCTGCGCATGTGAGTATCGATAGGGTCGAACACATATAGGAGTTGTCCACAGAAGCAGATGTATCGTGTGTTCGAATCCTCGAAACGGTGGCAGTCCCGTTGGTTCCTGAAAAACAGAAGCAAAAAATTTTAAAAGTAAAGAAACTCCCTCAGGCAGCTTAAGTGTGGACGTATGTGCTGTAGTTGAATGCAGTTGAATCGGAAAGCCTTTAGCTGAAACTGATATTGTTGGTTGTAGAGATTTGAGAGAGACAACATTTTCATTAACAACTCATCTCCCCGAATTGTGATCAATCTATCCTCCTGCAAAAAAGAAAGTTTGTGTTCTTCCCAATTAACATCACAAGTACCCAAAGAAGACAAGCACTGCATACCCATTATGACATCTATATTGCCCAATTCCAAACAAACAAAATCTGATTTAATAATAGCTGCTTGCAGTTGCAGAGAGACGTCGCGACATATTCACACACCAGACTCTAACAGACTTGTGCCCAAACGAATTTGGCACGATGAAACGCTTGTGAGTGGAAGTTTAGCTTTAGAAACCGTTTTAGGTGAAATGAAATTGTGGGAAGCTCTACTATCAATCATGACCAAAACCTGAGGTTTTCCTATCAAAACCATCATTGTTCTAACCATGACCAAATGAAAATGCAGAGAATGATCCTAACCCCATAAAAGAATTCAAAGACAACACAAAGAAATCCAAACTTGGAGATTCTGGTCCCATTATAAGCGTATCTAGGTTCTACGCATTTGGTTCTAGCAACTCGACATGTTGGCCATCTAAAACTGTAAGGACTTGTAAATGTTTCATTGGACACTCATGACCATGGCTCCAACGAGCGGCACACCTGAAACACAAACCTTTCCGTTTATGGTCTGCGTATTCGACATCGGATAAGTGCAAGCGACTCGTTTGCCTTGCAGCTGTTATAGTCGTCGGTGGGGTTGTATGTGATGTGCTCACATGCTGTGTTGGTGATGTATGAAGTATATGAGATGGAGCAGGACGAGTTCGCCATTGAGTGGAGGAATGACTGTTTCAGTTAGGTTTATGAACTTGTTTGCTTGGTAGGTTGGAAAGATGTAGCTACCAATTTACACACAACCCTTGGTTCTAAACGTATTGCAGCTTGAATTGTAGCTATTGAATCCGTTGGGGTTAAGGCTAACACCATATCCTGTATCTCTAGTTTTAAGCCATTGATAAAAATAATCTTCAAGGATTCATCAGGTAAAAACGGTAATTGTGCTGCTTAATCCTCAAACTCATGCACAAATTCAGCTACAAAACCGACTTGTTTAAGAGCATACAATCGCGCACTAGGTTGTCCCTGACCATCCACCCCAAGACGAGCTATCATGAGCTGCTTAATATACTCTCAAGAAACAAAGAACGAGCGAGATAGTTGATAGATAAACCATGAGACAGCATGTGCTTGCAAAAATTGAAATCACCACCTAGTGCCTATTTTTATCAGGGGCAAATTAATTGGACCACTTGTTTTTTGCAGGGAGAGATGCATTTTGATTACTTATTTCCTATTTTGTGATATTAAATATCTTATACCTTTAATGTTAAGATTATGTTTCAATATTGTGTGAAGCACTCCAGATTGTATGTAGTTATAGATTAATGCAATACAATACTTTTGAGCAGAAAAATGAATTAATCAATTTAAAGATGGGTCGATTGATACGCATTAAATTATTATTCATATTATTCAGCAAACATTCATCAAAAAATCAATTGACAAATCAAAACACTAATAAGCTAATCGTGTAGACATACATATTTCAAAAAGCTAACCAAAAAAATTAAGGCACAAATCATGAGCATTATGAAAGTATAAACAAATAGGGTTTTTGATGGTGGCAATATTGGTAACAAGTGTGTTTTTTGTAAGCAACATGAATGTAGCAGCCTGAAAAAAGTATTGGTTATCCATCAATGTGTGACGATAATTCACTAGGCTTAGGATGTATTTATAGTAAATGTCCAACGGAGCAAGAAGTGAATCCTCGATACACACCAGGTTTTGTCCCCACGAGACTGAGAAACCAACAGACAAAACCTTGAAGGCCAAACACTCAAACGTTGACAACAATCCTGAAGCCAGCCAGAAACCAGAGTAAATGGCATCACAGGGAATTCGCACTGGCAATCGTTAGTACGAAAGGCTGTGTTTTCGATGTCTGCCTCAGCCATACGTATCTGGTGGTACCCCCGATCTGAGATCCAACTTAGAGAAAATACTAGCACTGATCAATACATGGAATCGGGAATTTTTCAGGAATTGTGACATGATTCACTGCACGATCTACACAAAAATGCCATGTTTTGTCTTTTTTTTTTCTAACAAGCAAAAAGATCATAATCATGCTTCGACACTGTCTGATATCAACTTTATGTTTTCCGATTAGAATGGTTTCATGTTCTTTCATCGATTGGTTATTCCTCATATCCTGATTTTGTGCTCTCATTAGCAAGTGACAAGGTCGAATCCATTTTATCTAATTATTTTTATGGATAGTTTTCAGGAAATAAAAAAAAACGGACTAGAGAAAGGACTTCGACTAGGTTGTATAATCCCAGACTGCAACATTTGTGCCACTTGTTTTGCCATTTCTTCTTTCTGTGCATGTGAGTATCGATAGGGTCGAACACATATAGGAGTTGTCCACGGAAGCAGATGTATTGTTTGTTCGAATCCTCGAAACGGTGGCAGTCCTGTTGGTTCCTGAAAAACAGAAGCAAAACATTTTAAAAGTAAAGAAACTCCCTCAGGCAGCTTAAGTGTGGACGTATGTGCTGTAGTTGAATGCAGTTGAATCGGAAAGCCTTTAGCTGAAACTGATGTTGTCGGTTGTAGAGATTTGAGAGAGACAACATTTTCATTAACAACTCATCTCCCCGAATTGTGATCAATCTATCCTCCTGCAAAAAATTAAGTTTGTGTTCTTCCCAATTAACATCACAAGTACCCAAAGAAGACAAGCACTGCATTCCCATTATGACATCTATATTGCCCAATTCCAAACAAACAAAATCTGATTTAATAATAGCTGCTTGCAGTTGTAGAGAGACGTCGCGACATATTCACACACCAGACTCTAACAGACTTGTGCCCAAACGAATTTGGCACGATGAAACGCTTGTGAGTGGAAGTTTAGCTTTAGCAACCGTTTTAGATGAAATGAAATTGTGGGAAGCTCTACTATCAATCATGACCAAAACCTGAGGTTTTCCTATCAAAACCATCATTGTTTCTAACCATGACCAAATGAAAATGCAGAGAATGATCCTAACCCCATAAAAGAATTCAAAGACAACACAAAGAAATCCAAACTTGGAGATTCTGGTCCCATTATAAGCGTATCTAGGTTCTACGCATTTGGTTCTAGCAACTCGACATGTTGGCCATCTAAAACTGTAAGGACTTGTAAATGTTTCATTGGACACTCATGACCATGCGCTCCAACGAGCGGCACACCTGAAACACAAACCTTTCCGTTTATGGTCTGCGTATTCGACATCGGATAAGTGCAAGCGACTCGTTTGCCTTGCAGCTGTTATAGTCGTCGGTGGGGTTGTATGTGATGTGCTCACATGCTGTGTTGGTGATGTATGAAGTATATGAGATGGAGCAGGACGAGTTCGCCATTGAGTGGAGGAATGACTGTTTCAGTTAGGTTTATGAACTTGTTTGCTTGGTAGGTTTGGAAAGATGTAGCTACCAATTTTACACACCACAACCCTTGGTTCTAAACGTATTGCAGCTTGAATTGTAGCTATTGAATCCGTTGGGGTTAAGGCTAACACCATATCCTGTATCTCTAGTTTTAAGCCATTGATAAAAATAATCTTCAAGGATTCATCAGGTAAAAACGGTAATTGTGCTGCTTAATCCTCAAACTCATGCACAAATTCAGCTACAAAACCGACTTGTTTAAGAGCATACAATCGCGCACTAGGTTGTCCCTGACCATCACACCCAAAACGAGCTATCATGAGCTGCTTAATATACTCTCAAGAAACAAAGAACGAGCGAGATAGTTGATAGATAAACCATGAGACAGCATGTGCTTGCAAAAATTGAAATCACCACCTAGTTCCTATTTTTATCAGGGGCAAATTAATTGGACCACTTGTTTTTTGCAGGGAGAGATTGCATTTTGATTACTTATTTCCTATTTTGTGATATTAAATATCTTATACCTTTAATGTTAAGATTATGTTTCAATATTGTGTGAAGCACTCCAGATTGTATGTAGTTATAGATTAATGCAATACAATATTTTTGAGCAGAAAAATGAATTAATCAATTTAAAGATGGGTCGATTGATATGCATTAAATTATTATTCATATTATTCAGCAAACATTCATCAAAAAATCAATTGACAAATCAAAACACTAATAAGCTAATCGTGTAGACATACATATTTCAAAAAGCTAACCAAAAAAATTAAGGCACAAATCATGAGCATTATGAAAGTATAAACAAATAGGGTTTTTGATGGTGGCAATATTGGTAACAAGTGTGTTTTTTGTAAGCAACATGAATGTAGCAGCCTGAAAAAAGTATTGGTTATCCATCAATGTGTGACGATAATTCACTAGGCTTAGGATGTATTTATAGTAAATGTCCAACGGAGCAAGAAGTGAATCCTCGATACACACCAGGTTTTGTCCCCACGAGACTGAGAAACCAACAGACAAAACCTTGAAGGCCAAACACTCAAACGTTGACAACAATCCTGAAGCCAGCCAGAAACCAGAGTAAATGGCATCACAGGGAATTCGTACTGGCAATCGTTAGTACGAACGGCTGTGTTTTCGATGTCTGCCTCAGCCATACGTATCTGGTGGTACCCCGATCTGAGATCCAACTTAGAGAAAATACTAGCACTGATCAATACATGGAATCGGGAATTTATCAGGAATTGTGACATGATTCACTACACGATCTACACAAAAATGCCATGTTTTGTCTTTTTTTTTCTAATAAGCAAAACCGTACTAGAGAAAGGACTTCGACTAGGTTGTATAATCCCAGACTGCAACATTTGTGCCACTTTTTTTGCCATTTCTTCTTTCTGCGCATGTGAGTATCGATAGGGTCGAACACATATAGGAGTTGTCCACAGAAGCAGATGTATCGTGTGTTCGAATCCTCGAAACGGTGGCAGTCCCGTTGGTTCCTGAAAAACAGAAGCAAAAAATTTTAAAAGTAAAGAAACTCCCTCAGGCAGCTTAAGTGTGGACGTATGTGCTGTAGTTGAATGCAGTTGAATCGGAAAGCCTTTAGCTGAAACTGATATTGTTGGTTGTAGAGATTTGAGAGAGACAACATTTTCATTAACAACTCATCTCCCCGAATTGTGATCAATCTATCCTCCTGCAAAAAAGAAAGTTTGTGTTCTTCCCAATTAACATCACAAGTACCCAAAGAAGACAAGCACTGCATTCCCATTATGACATCTATATTGCCCAATTCCAAACAAACAAAATCTGATTTAATAATAGCTGCTTGCAGTTGCAGAGAGACGTCGCGACATATTCACACACCAGACTCTAACAGACTTGTGCCCAAACGAATTTGGCACGATGAAACGCTTGTGAGTGGAAGTTTAGCTTTAGCAACCGTTTTAGGTGAAATGAAATTGTGGGAATCTCTACTATCAATCATGACCAAAACCTGAGGTTTTCCTATCAAAGCCATCATGGTTCTAACCCATGACCAAATGAAAATGCAGAGAATGATCCTAACCCCATAAAAGAATTCAAAGACAACACAAAGAAATCCAAACTTGGAGATTCTGGTTCCATTATAAGCGTATCTAGGTTCTACGCATTTGGTTCTAGCAACTCGACATGTTGGCCATCTAAAACTGTAAGGACTTGTAAATGTTTCATTGGACACTCATGACCATGGCTCCAACGAGCGGCACACCTGAAACACAAACCTTTCCGTTTATGGTCTGCGTATTCGACATCGGATAAGTGCAAGCGACTCGTTTGCCTTGCAGCTGTTATAGTCGTCGGTGGGGTTGTATGTGATGTGCTCACATGCTGTGTTGGTGATGTATGAAGTATATGAGATGGAGCAGGACGAGTTCGCCATTGAGTGGAGGAATGACTGTTTCAGTTAGGTTTATGAACTTGTTTGCTTGGTAGGTTGGAAAGATGTAGCTACCAATTTACACACAACCCTTGGTTCTAAACGTATTGCAGCTTGAATTGTAGCTATTGAATCCGTTGGGGTTAAGGCTAACACCATATCCTGTATCTCTAGTTTTAAGCCATTGATAAAAATAATCTTCAAGGAATCATCAGGTAAAAACGGTAATTGTGCTGCTTAATCCTCAAACTCATGCACAAATTCAGCTACAAAACCGACTTGTTTAAGAGCATACAATCGCGCACTAGGTTGTCCCTGACCATCCACCCCAAGACGAGCTATCATGAGCTGCTTAATATACTCTCAAGAAACAAAGAACGAGCGAGATAGTTGATAGATAAACCATGAGACAGCATGTGCTTGCAAAAATTGAAATCACCACCTAGTGCCTATTTTTATCAGGGGCAAATTAATTGGACCACTTGTTTTTTGCACGGAGAGATGCATTTTGATTACTTATTTCCTATTTTGTGATATTAAATATCTTATACCTTTAATGTTAAGATTATGTTTCAATATTGTGTGAAGCACTCCAGATTGTATGTAGTTATAGATTAATGCAATACAATATTTTTGAGCAGAAAAATGAATTAATCAATTTAAAGATGGGTCGATTGATACGCATTAAATTATTATTCATATTATTCAGCAAACATTCATCAAAAAATCAATTGACAAATCAAAACACTAATAAGCTAATCGTGTAGACATACATATTTCAAAAAGCTAACCAAAAAAATTAAGGCACAAATCATGAGCATTATGAAAGTATAAACAAATAGGGTTTTTGATGGTGGCAATATTGGTAACAAGTGTGTTTTTTGTAAGCAACATGAATGTAGCAGCCTGAAAAATTATTGGTTATCCATCAATGTGTGACGATAATTCACTAGGCTTAGGATGTATTTATAGTAAATGTCCAACGGAGCAAGAAGTGAATCCTCGATACACACCAGGTTTTGTCCCCACGAGACTGAGAAACCAACAGACAAAACCTTGAAGGCCAAACACTCAAACGTTGACAACAATCCTGAAGCCAGCCAGAAACCAGAGTAAATGGCATCACAGGGAATTCGTACTGGCAATCGTTAGTACGAACGGCTGTGTTTTCGATGTCTGCCTCAGCCATACGTATCTGGTGGTACCCCGATCTGAGATGCAACTTAGAGAAAATACTAGCACTGATCAATACATGGAATCGGGAATTTATCAGGAATTGTGACATGATTCACTACACGATCTACACAAAAATGCCATGTTTTGTCTTTTTTTTTCTAATAAGCAAAACCGTACTAGAGAAAGGACTTCGACTAGGTTGTATAATCCCAGACTGCAACATTTGTGCCACTTTTTTTGCCATTTCTTCTTTCTGCGCATGTGAGTATCGATAGGGTCGAACACATATAGGAGTTGTCCACAGAAGCAGATGTATCGTGTGTTTCGAATCCTCGAAACGGTGGCAGTCCGTTGGTTCCTGAAAAACAGAAACAAAAAATTTTAAAAGTAAAGAAACTCCCTCAGGCAGCTTAAGTGTGGACGTATGTGCTGTAGTTGAATGCAGTTGAATCGGAAAGCCTTTAGCTGAAACTGATATTGTTGGTTGTAGAGATTTGAGAGAGACAACATTTTCATTAACAACTCATCTCCCCGAATTGTGATCAATCTATCCTCCTGCAAAAAAGAAAGTTTGTGTTCTTCCCAATTAACATCACAAGTACCCAAAGAAGACAAGCACTGCATACCCATTATGACATCTATATTGCCCAATTCCAAACAAACAAAATCTGATTTAATAATAGCTGCTTGCAGTTGCAGAGAGACGTCGCGACATATTCACACACCAGACTCTAACAGACTTGTGCCCAAACGAATTTGGCACGATGAAACGCTTGTGAGTGGAAGTTTAGCTTTAGCAACCGTTTTAGGTGAAATGAAATTGTGGGAAGCTCTACTATCAATCATGACCAAAACCTGAGGTTTTCCTATCAAAGCCATCATGGTTCTAACCCATGACCAAATGAAAATGCAGAGAATGATCCTAACCCCATAAAAGAATTCAAAGACAACACAAAGAAATCCAAACTTGGAGATTCTGGTTCCATTATAAGCGTATCTAGGTTCTACGCATTTGGTTCTAGCAACTCGACATGTTGGCCATCTAAAACTGTAAGGACTTGTAAATGTTTCATTGGACACTCATGACCATGGCTCCAACGAGCGGCACACCTGAAACACAAACCTTTCCGTTTATGGTCTGCGTATTCGACATCGGATAAGTGCAAGCGACTCGTTTGCCTTGCAGCTGTTATAGTCGTCGGTGGGGTTGTATGTGATGTGCTCACATGCTGTGTTGGTGATGTATGAAGTATATGAGATGGAGCAGGACGAGTTCGCCATTGAGTGGAGGAATGACTGTTTCAGTTAGGTTTATGAACTTGTTTGCTTGGTAGGTTGGAAAGATGTAGCTACCAATTTACACACAACCCTTGGTTCTAAACGTATTGCAGCTTGAATTGTAGCTATTGAATCCGTTGGGGTTAAGGTTAACACCATATCCTGTATCTCTAGTTTTAAGCCATTGATAAAAATAATCTTCAAGGAATCATCACGTAAAAACGGTAATTGTGCTGCTTAATCCTCAAACTCATGCACAAATTCAGCTACAAAACCGACTTGTTTAAGAGCATACCATCGCGCACTAGGTTGTCCCTGACCATCCACCCCAAAACGAGCTATCATGAGCTGCTTAATATACTCTCAAGAAACAAAGAACGAGCGAGATAGTTGATAGATAAACCATGAGATAGCATGTGCTTGCAAAAATTGAAATCACCACCTAGTGCCTATTTTTATCAGGGGCAAATTAATTGGACCACTTGTTTTTTGCAGGGAGAGATGCATTTTGATTACTTATTTCCTATTTTGTGATATTAAATATCTTATACCTTTAATGTTAAGATTATGTTTCAATATTGTGTGAAGCACTCCAGATTGTATGTAGTTATAGATTAATGCAATACAATATTTTTGAGCAGAAAAATGAATTAATCAATTTAAAGATGGGTCGATTGATACGCATTAAATTATTATTCATATTATTCAGCAAACATTCATCAAAAAATCAATTGACAAATAAAAACACTAATAAGCTAATCGTGTACACATACATATTTCAAAAAGCTAACCAAAAAAATTAAGGCACAAATCATGAGCATTATGAAAGTATAAACAAATAGGGTTTTTTATGGTGGCAATATTGGTAACAAGTGTGTTTTTTGTAAGCAACATGAATGTAGCAGCCTGAAAAATTATTGGTTATCCATCAATGTGTGACGATAATTCACTAGGCTTAGGATGTATTTATAGTAAATGTCCAACGGAGCAAGAAGTGAATCCTCGATACACACCAGGTTTTGTCCCCACGAGACTTAGAAACCAACAGACAAAACCTTGAAGGCCAAACACTCAAACGTTGACAACAATCCTGAAGCCAGCCAGAAACCAGAGTAAATGGCATCACAGGGAATTCGTACTGGCAATCGTTAGTACGAACGGCTGTGTTTTCGATGTCTGCCTCAGCCATACGTATCTGGTGGTACCCCGATCTGAGATCCAACTTAGAGAAAATACTAGCACTGATCAATACATGGAATCGGGAATTTATCAGGAATTGTGACATGATTCACTGCACGATCTACACAAAAATGCCATGTTTTGTCTTTTTTTTTCTAACAAGCAAAACCGGACTAGAGAAAGGACTTCGACTAGGTTGTATAATCCCAGACTGCAACATTTGTGCCACTTGTTTTGCCATTTCTTCTTTCTGCGCATGTGAGTATCGATAGGGTCGAACACATATAGGAGTTGTCCACAGAAGCAGATGTATCGTGTGTTCGAATCCTCGAAACGGTGGCAGTCCCGTTGGTTCCTGAAAAACAGAAGCAAAAATTTTTAAAAGTAAAGAAACTCCCTCAGGCAGCTTAAGTGTGGACGTATGTGCTGTAGTTGAATGCAGTTGAATCGGAAAGCCTTTAGCTGAAACTGATATTGTTGGTTGTAGAGATTTGAGAGAGACAACATTTTCATTAACAACTCATCTCCCCGAATTGTGATCAATCTATCCTCCTGCAAAAAAGAAAGTTTGTGTTCTTCCCAATTAACATCACAAGTACCCAAAGAAGACAAGCACTGCATACCCATTATGACATCTATATTGCCCAATTCCAAACAAACAAAATCTGATTTAATAATAGCTGCTTGCAGTTGCAGAGAGACGTCGCGACATATTCACACACCAGACTCTAACAGACTTGTGCCCAAACGAATTTGGCACGATGAAACGCTTGTGAGTGGAAGTTTAGCTTTAGCAACCGTTTTAGGTGAAATGAAATTGTGGGAAGCTCTACTATCAATCATGACCAAAACCTGAGGTTTTCCTATCAAAGCCATCATTGTTCTAACCATGACCAAATGAAAATGCAGAGAATGATCCTAACCCCATAAAAGAATTCAAAGACAACACAAAGAAATCCAAACTTGGAGATTCTGGTCCCATTATAAGCGTATCTAGGTTCTACGCATTTGGTTCTAGCAACTCGACATGTTGGCCATCTAAAACTGTAAGGACTTGTAAATGTTTCATTGGACACTCATGACCATGGCTCCAACGAGCGGCACACCTGAAACACAAACCTTTCCGTTTATGGTCTGCGTATTCGACATCGGATAAATGCAAGCGACTCGTTTGCCTTGCAGCTGTTATAGTCGTCGGTGGGGTTGTATGTGATGTGCTCACATGCTGTGTTGGTGATGTATGAAGTATATGAGATGGAGCAGGACGAGTTCGCCATTGAGTGGAGGAATGACTGTTTCAGTTAGGTTTATGAACTTGTTTGCTTGGTAGGTTGGAAAGATGTAGCTACCAATTTACACACAACCCTTGGTTCTAAACGTATTGCAGCTTGAATTGTAGCTATTGAATCCGTTGGGGTTAAGGCTAACACCATATCCTGTATCTCTAGTTTTAAGCCATTGATAAAAATAATCTTCAAGGAATCATCAGGTAAAAACGGTAATTGTGCTGCTTAATCCTCAAACTCATGCACAAATTCAGCTACAAAACCGACTTGTTTAAGAGCATACAATCGCGCACTAGGTTGTCCCTGACCATCCACCCCAAAACGAGCTATCATGAGCTGCTTAATATACTCTCAAGAAACAAAGAACGAGCGAGATAGTTGATAGATAAACCATGAGACAGCATGTGCTTGCAAAAATTGAAATCACCACCTAGTGCCTATTTTTATCAGGGGCAAATTAATTGGACCACTTGTTTTTTGCAGGGAGAGATGCATTTTGATTACTTATTTCCTATTTTGTGATATTAAATATCTTATACCTTTAATGTTAAGATTATGTTTCAATATTGTGTGAAGCACTCCAGATTCTATGCACTTATAGATTAATGCAATACAATATTTTTGAGCAGAAAAATGAATTAATCAATTTAAAGATGGGTCGATTGATACGCATTAAATTATTATTCATATTATTCAGCAAACATTCATCAAAAAATCAATTGACATATCAAAACACTAATAAGCTAATCGTGTACACATACATATTTCAAAAAGCTAACCAAAAAAATTAAGGCACAAATCATGAGCATTATGAAAGTATAAACAAATAGGGTTTTTGATGGTGGCAATATTGGTAACAAGTGTGTTTTTTGTAAGCAACATGAATGTAGCATCCTGAAAAATTATTGGTTATCCAGCAATGTGTGACGATAATTCACTAGGCTTAGGATGTATTTATAGTAAATGTCCAACGGAGCAAGAAGTGAATCCTCGATACACACCAGGTTTTGTCCCCACGAGACTGAGAAACCAACAGACAAAACCTTGAAGGCCAAAGACTCAAACGTTGACAACAATCCTGAAGCCAGCCAGAAACCAGAGTAAATGGCATCATAGGGAATTCGTACTGGCAATCGTTAGTACGAACGGCTGTGTTTTCGATGTCTGCCTCAGCCATACGTATCTGGTGGTACCCCGATCTGAGATCCAACTTAGAGAAAATACTAGCACTGATCAATACATGGAATCGGGAATTTATCAGGAATTGTGACATGATTCACTGCACGATCTACACAAAAATGCCATGTTTTGTCTTTTTTTTTCTAACAAGCAAAACCGGACTAGAGAAAGGACTTCGACTAGGTTGTATAATCCCAGACTGCAACATTTGTGCCACTTGTTTTGCCATTTCTTCTTTCCGTGCATGTGAGTATCGATAGGGTCGAACACATATAGGAGTTGTCCACGGAAGCAGATGTATTGTGTGTTCGAATCCTCGAAACGGTGGCAGTCCCGTTGGTTCCTGAAAAACAGAAGCAAAACATTTTAAAAGTAAAGAAACTCCCTCAGGCAGCTTAAGTTTGGACGTATGTGCTGTAGTTGAATACAGTTGAATCGGAAAGCCTTTAGCTGAAACTGATGTTGTCGGTTGTAGAGATTTGAGAGAGACAACATTTTCATTAACAACTCATCTCCCCGAATTGTGATCAATCTATCCTCTTGCAAAAAATAAAGTTTGTGTTCTTCCCAATTAACATCACAAGTACCCAAAGAAGACAAGCACTGCATACCCATTATGACATCTATATTGCCCAATTCCAAACAAACAAAATCTGATTTAATAATAGCTGCTTGCAGTTGCAGAGAGACGTCGCGACATATTCACACACCAGACTCTAACAGACTTGTGCCCAAACGAATTTGGCACGATGAAACGTTTGTGAGTGGAAGTTTAGCTTTAGCAACCGTTTTAGGTGAAATGAAATTGTGGGAAGCTCTACTATCAATCATGACCAAAACCTGAGGTTTTCCTATCAAAGCCATCATGGTTCTAACCCATGACCAAATGAAAATGCAGAGAATGATCCTAACCCCATAAAAGAATTCAAAGACAACACAAAGAAATCCAAACTTGGAGATTCTGGTCCCATTATAAGCGTATCTAGGTTCTACGCATTTGGTTCTAGCAACTCGACATGTTGGCCATCTAAAACTGTAAGGACTTGTAAATGTTTCATTGGACACTCATGACCATGGCTCCAACGAGCGGCACACCTGAAACACAAACCTTTCCGTTTATGGTCTGCGTATTCGACATCGGATAAATGCAAGCGACTCGTTTGCCTTGCAGCTGTTATAGTCGTCGGTGGGGTTGTATGTGATGTGCTCACATGCTGTGTTGGTGATGTATGAAGTATATGAGATGGAGCAGGACGAGTTCGCCATTGAGTGGAGGAATGACTGTTTCAGTTAGGTTTATGAACTTGTTTGCTTGGTAGGTTGGAAAGATGTAGCTACCAATTTACACACAACCCTTGGTTCTAAACGTATTGCAGCTTGAATTGTAGCTATTGAATCCGTTGGGGTTAAGGCTAACACCATATCCTGTATCTCTAGTTTTAAGCCATTGATAAAAATAATCTTCAAGGAATCATCAGGTAAAAACGGTAATTGTGCTGCTTAATCCTCAAACTCATGCACAAATTCAGCTACAAAACCGACTTGTTTAAGAGCATACAATCGCGCACTAGGTTGTCCCTGACCATCCACCCCAAAACGAGCTATCATGAGCTGCTTAATATACTCTCAAGAAACAAAGAACGAGCGAGATAGTTGATAGATAAACCATGAGACAGCATGTGCTTGCAAACTAATTGAAACAAAATGCATTTTTTCTTCCTCAGTATAATTATCAAGGAGCCAAAAGCGATCAACTAAAGCGATCCAACCAAACACATTTGAGCCATCAATGATTAGCATCTCCACTTTGTTTTGAATCCAATCTCGAAATATTGTTGGTTGCTGAAAGTTTTGTTGTGGATGCATATTCTGGTCTGGAAGACTTGATTGCAAAAATTGAGGGTTCTGCAAAAACTAAAATTGTGTATTAGGCATCATATTTTGCTGCAAATATGGATTAAAGAATGGAGACGAAAGTTGGTGTTGAAATTGCGCCTGTCTTAATATCGTATCATTATGCATCTGAGATTGCCAAGAGTTATTGAAGAACATCAGAGACGATGGCACGACAAAAGTCGCTGGAATCGGATACTTGACTTGAGGACCCAATGGAATTTGTTGATCGGCGAACGACGATGTTATCGGTGGTGGAAATTGAAGCGAAGACGATATTGGTTGTTGTGTTGATTTCGAAGATGCAACTGGTGGATTACGCAAAATTTGGGGAGCTGACACTATGGATTTCAACGGCGTAATGAATCCTGGTGGTTCTTGTAAACGCGATGACGACGCTTGAAAAGAAATCACAGGTGCAGTAGTGGAGCTTATCGGACGAACTGAACCACCTGGTTCATGATTCTTGGTACGTGGTATAGAATCGTGATTATGTAAAAGCTTCTCAAGGGATTGAAATTGATGTTGCATCATAGTATTCAGAGATTGAATAATAGACTCCAAGGTAGACAAACGAGTATTGTGAGATTGTGTTGCTTCTGATGATGCCAACGCATTCTGTTCAATCTTAGTC
Organism: Lepidium sativum; assembly: GCA_023374145.1. Taxonomy (NCBI): domain Eukaryota; kingdom Viridiplantae; phylum Streptophyta; class Magnoliopsida; order Brassicales; family Brassicaceae; genus Lepidium; species Lepidium sativum. The sequence continues at coordinate 75,907 of JAKUCM010003548.1, forward strand.
GATGTATCGGTGACAAAATCGTCTATCTTCTTGTTCAAATCCACGAATCTTGTTTCAAGATCTACGATTCTCTGACCCTGCGTTATCCATAACATGCAGTTAACCGCTCACTGCACCAATTGTTGTGATCCGAGTAGATGGAGCTGGAGGAAACCTGACGACACGGGACTACGTGTTTAACAGAAAGAAGATTACACAAGCACACATGTTTATGACGAAGTCTGGTTCTCCGAAGATAGACTCCTCTCTATTTTAATTCTCTCAACTTACTCGCCACCTGTTAATAGTTACAGAATCTTAGATTTATACTCTTTGAGTAATGCAATACACATACCACTAATAACATAGGACCTCCAATACATGTTACCAATTCCTAAACCTCACTAATAACCTTCACCGTACTCAAATGCTCGAATCCTCTGTAGCTAGCTTCATCGTCTTCTTGCGTCGGTAATATGACCTCCACGGCTTATCAAAATCGCATGAATATATTTATTTGATAGTTTATTAACCGTGTAGTTATGTTGAGTAAAGCTTATTATAAACAAACAAGTCTAAGACTTCAATATCAATCTCATCTTCATTTTTACTACAATTGTCTCTTTTTGTATATCAACAACCTGTCTCTTTATTTTTGTTAACCGTTCACGATCTAATTTAGTCAGAACAAGGTCAAATTGGGAAGCAAATGTATAGTGACACAAGTCAAAAGGCCCAAAAGCGATCATTTGCTTCCTCTCGTAATCTACGACTGTCCCAATGCGACTGTCACCAAAATCATGTCCTTCTCTAGTCTGTATATATTCCTTTTATCCTCTTGCTTCTCCTACTCCACTAGAATATGCCCATTTCCATAATTCCTACCTATAGACAATTCGAGATTTACCTGGAAACTACGAGACCATTGTGTGCGCCAAGCTGCTCTATAGTACATTGCTGGTCACCTTGGAATGAGAACACTTGATGCTATTAGACTCCATCAATATGCTATTCCGGATTTTAGTTGATGCATTGTTGAGTTTTAGTTGGGGAATGTATTTGACCATGTCATGTGTTGATTCCGGATGCAGATGACATCTTGCCCTCTCAACATTTTTCTTTGTCTCTGTAGTGCTTGGGGTATGATTGCATTTTAACACTTTCCCACATATTTACGTGATTGGATTACAGAATCTACGTTGGTGGTCATTATTATATTCAAATATACGAGGAAAATAACTACGTAGAGAACTATCCATACAGGAGACTGAGTGTACCTGATGTTGGAACTGAAAACTTGAAATTGAAAAACGAACACACAAGTAGATCTAGAACAAAGTACATCAAATACAGAACTCTACAAGATCGTAATAACGAAACAAAATTGTAGAGAAACAATGAAAATACAGAATTGCAGAGCCATGAACAAGGTCAGTGCACTTGAGCGAATTAATCTGTCTAATAACTTGTGAGTTGTGCTTTGTGAGAGAGGCGTGATGTGTATTTATAAGTCTTCACAAAAAATATAAATAGTATAATTTCTATTTTTATATGATAGTATCTATTTTTCTAAGTGAATAATTTCTGTAACAGATAGTTATAAAGTGGAGTTACATCAAATTCTTGGAATTACTAACATCGGAGGAATTGGCTCCTATTTAGGTCATCTAGAAAACCTCGAGAGAGGGGGATAAAACTAAAGTATTCGCCATTGTGGGTGAGAAAATTCAAGAACGCATAAACAATTGGTCTTCTAAATTTTTGTCAAAAGCGAGTAAGGAGGTTTTAATTAAATTTGTCCTCAGGACGATGCCGACATATGCTATGTTCTATTACGGCTTGCCCAAATTTGTTATTCTTGAATTAAATTTAGCAATAAAAAAATTTTGGTGGTCTAATTCAGAAACTTCCAAAGGTATCCATTGAAAGCAATGGAATTATTATGTAGACCAAACTCAAACAGTGGTCTGGGTTTTAGAAAAAATGCTACCTTTCCTAATTATTACAACACTTGACTTAAGACTCTGGTTTGTAATCAACTAACTTAATACATAAACTATTCTAATATCATTATATAATAAACTCAATTACTATCAACACTCCCCCCTTAACTGAGTTTCGGTCGTACTCCAAGCTTCCTCTTTTCTTCAAGTCTTGATACACTAAATAGTTGGGTAGACAGCCACGTTTTGTTTTTCTCTATCATCTCAAATTCTTTTATCATAGCACTTTCCCACTCTTTGATCTCACAAGCATTATCATAAGATTTTGTTTCTTTCGGTACGTAAAAACATGCTTCATGTGAGTGTGTCGTTTCTTCAAGTTCCACTCTTAATTCTGTTTGTGAAATCTTAGCCTTAGACTTGTAATCTCTTGGCCGTTGAGATGTATCTTCTTCTCCACTCTCATCTTTAATTGCTTATTGGTCACTTATAACCATTGTCATTTCTTGTGTTGAGTTCCATGTGAGTGGAAACTCTTGTTCATCATCTCTATCTCCCTAATTTTCTGATGATTAATCTGCTAAACACACGTTTGACACGTGGACATGTGGTATGATGACGATTCAAATGGCTAGTTCCAGTGGTGAGTGATATCAAATATTCTTTTTGTCGGCTTCTACAAAGTCAATCTTGAAATGTTTCCACACAGTTGACGTTCAAGCCCTCTTTCTTTTTGCAGAAGAACAAGTTCCATCATCTTCTGGTAATGTTTCTTCATAATCCAAATTATTTATATTGTCTTCTTCATGCATTGCATCATATTCGCACTGCTCTTTTATTTCTATAAAAAAAATAGTATAATGGTTATAACTCATAAGAAATAGAATAATATAAAACAATATAGTCATAAGAAATAGAATAATATAATAAAATTGTTTGAAAATTTCGAGATCAGTTGTAGGTGATTTAAGAGTTTTAGGTTTTTTACAACTTAAGCAAATAACAAAGAATAAAATAAAAACAAAAAACATTGTCAGAGAAAAAAAACTTACCAAGACCTTGAATCTTTAAGATTTGTGAGTTGAGATCTACAATTAAAAGGTGAGTTGAGATCCCACCCCATTTCTCGGTATTCTCGTAACATTTTTTCTTCACATTTGTTTCTTGCTTTTGAAACAAACTTTTCTCCATAGAACACTCCTTCCGTTCATTGTTCATATCGTGTAGCAACACGATTTTAATATGCTTGTAGAGTATCACAGCTACAATACTATCGAATCTTGCAGGGAGAGAGATGAGTAATTTTTGAACAATTTGATAATCTCTCTTTTCATCTCAATTATTCATCTTCATATTTTCATACTTACTTCGTAGTGACTAGAGTATGATCAATCGCGCTTGAGGAGATCCATGCAACTCATTTTCCAATGAATTCCAAGCACTTTAGAAGTATAAGCGGAAGCTATACGCGAAAATATGCATTCCGATAGTGCAGTTTGTAACAATTGCAATGCCATCAAATCCTCTTGAGGATGTGTCTTCTATGGTTTGCAATGGTGGTGTTTGATTTTACAGTCTCTGTTGAGGTAGATGCACCATTATCTACCTCTTCCCACAACTTCTTTGTCTTTAGATTTGTCTTTATTTTGATTCTCCATCAAATATCGGAATTATTTGATAAGATGTTGTCTCCATCTTCTCTGTTTTGTTACTCGAATAGGCCCTTGAATCAAAGCCTCTGATACAAACTTGTATTTTTACATAATACTTAATTACTGTTTTATACTAGAGTAAACAAACCGACACGAACAAGAGATGTACATCCTCAACTCGTAACCATAGAAACAAATGCAACCTTTCCTAAACATTACAACACTTTACTTAAGACTCTGATTTGTAATTAACTAACTTAATACATAAACTATACTAATATCATTATATAATAAACTCAGTTACTACCAACAGTTGGTAAAATCATCAGGATTAAGTGAAGAAGACTTGAAGGGCGAGGTTCTTCTTCTTGCAAAGTTTCAGAATCAAAATCTAGTTAAACTTCTTGCAAAAGGTGAAGAAAAGATACTTGTCTATGAGTCTCTGTCCAACCAAAGCCTATCTTTTCCTGTTTGGTCAGTTGCGTATAGTTTTGTCCTTTGATGATAGGGCGTGACGGCATGTGATGATACGACTCTGGGCCCATGCGAAAATGGTTTTGTATCTACAAATAATAAGGGCTTAAATTTTTTTGTTTGTTTAAACATATATTAAAAACAATTATATTCAAATCTATCTCATAACCTATTAAAAATTCAAACCAGCCCAATGGTATTATGCTTGGATTGTGTAGACGCTGTAAAGAAAGGTCAGCTGAATTGGGATATTGTAGGAATTTCTAGAGGGATTCTATATCTTTATCAAGATTTGTGACTCACAGTCATTCACTCCAACCTCAAAGCGAGTAACATACTCTTGGATTCTGATATGAACCCAAAACTTTTGTATATTGGATTACTGAGGCTTTTTGTTATGGAGTAAGGTCAAGTTTCCATGAAATCTGATATCTAAAGTTTTGGAGTACTACTTCTTAAGATCATTATAGGTAGGAATAACAATAGCTTCCATCAGAAAGATGACAGTGCACATGACTTGACCACGTATATTAGTTTTAACAATCATATTTTAAACTGACCTTTCTGCAAAATGATTAAGGCCATGAGTATTAACTGATGGATTGTATATATATCATTCTAGGCCTGGATGGTTTGAAGAAATGAGACACCAGTAGAATTCGAGGATCCGACAATTGGAGATAATTACCAAAGGAGTGAAGTGATTAGATCCATCCAAATAGGACTATTATGTGTGCAAGAATATCTGTACACTATCCAATGTTTTCAACCATCGTTTTGATATTAACCTACAACACAATCCCTTTATCAAAGCTTCAGAAACAAGATAGTAGATCCCAAATAGATCCACGAGATAAATAAAAATCTGATCAAACTATTCAGTTCTATACTGATGATGAGGAACTTATTGCAAATTTATATCCTCGTTTAAGATGATGTTAGTATGTTACCTTATGTCTACATGTTACTGCAAAAATAGGTTCAGACATGTTTCTTGTTATAGAATATCTGTTACACATGCATAGATAATGACTGCACCATGAACAGATTGTGTAATGGTCTGAAGATTCACGGTTAGATAGTATGCTTTCTGTATTACAGTGGTTTATCTCTGAACAGAGCAATTACTCTGACATGGGCTTATGGAATGCAAATGATAAAGTTAGGCCTAGAAAGCATTGAAAGAAAGCCAATAATCTAAGTTCTAACTCTTTTCAGATGATATTTGGTATGATTCATTTTTCACCCACTGATAAAGCTAATAAAGCATACAAATCATGCATTACGAAAGTATCAACGAACAGGTTTCTGATGGTGGCAATATTGGTAGCAAGTATAATGTTTATAAGCAACATGAACGTAGCATTTGGAAGAGCTATTTGTTATACAGCATTAGGTGGTGATAATCCAAAATGTAGAAAAACAAACAGATGTCGTGGTGGAGGTGGTCCTATCATTTGGTATAGTTGTAGTACTCACAAACAAATGCCTATCGTTGGGTATAGTGGTAGTACTCACAATATTGATCTTGATGACGGTAGAAACACCACCAAACATGCTTTATCCTCTTGTGAAGCCGAATTCATGGCTTCCACCAAAGCTGCAAAACAATCAATATAACTTAAGGAGCTAATGAAAGAAACTGTGGATAAAGACAAGAAAGGATTGACAAAAAATCGGCCATTGCACTCAAAAAGAACCCGGTTTTTCATGGAAGAAGTAAACACATACTCTCTAGATATCACTTCATTCGAGAGTGTGTGGAGAACAACCAAATCGAAGTTGAGCATGTAGCCAATGAAGTCGAGATCATCGAGATCATTGCTCCTGGAATTCAAGTCGGAATTACAGGGGTGAATGTTGGATATTCCTTAGCTTAGGCTATTAGTTATCTTTAGATAAGAGTTAGTTACTAGAGATAACACTAAATAACTTAGGATAAGATTCATGCAAATCCTATTAGATTAGGGAGATTAGCCTAGTCTTTAAATAAGAATCTTAGGGAGAATTGTTCCTTAAGATTTGTGACAGTATTTTGGTTAGCTTTTGAGCAAATTTTTTAATCAATAAAGAAAAACAAAAATAAGTTCGTCATTTGCAAATTTCAATTTTAATGTACACATCCATCGTTTTGAACCATCGTTCTGATGCTACTGATGCTAATCTATAGCACAATCACTTTACGAGAGCTTCAACAACTAGATAGTAGATTTTCGTAAGTATAGCAAATTTATATCCTCGTTAGAGATGATGTTAGTATGTTACCTTATGTCTACTAGTTGTTACTACACAGATAGGTTCGGACAAATTTCTTGTTGTAGAATATATGTAACACATGCATAGATAAACCCAATGGATTGCACCATGAAGAGATTGTGTAATGGTGTTAAGATATACTGTTAGAATAGTCACCGGTCGAAGAAGCAAAACAGAGCAATATCTCTAACATGGGCTTATGGAATGCGAATGATAAAGTTAGGCCCATAAAGCATTGTAAGAAAGCCTATAATCCAAGTTCCAACTCCTTTCTAACTATATTTGGCATGATTCACAAATCACCCACTGGTCAAAGTGCTTAACGAAGATAAGATAGTGATATATATCATTTTAATCCTATTGTAAACTCTTCGTAGTAAGAAAATAAGAGAATTAAGAAACATTTTGTTGACCTAGTAATAACGCACCATTTAACCAATGATAGAAATTAAAATCTAATTTATATTAGTCAACAAGCGTTCATCAAAGTATTGACACACATTGATTATCTTACAAAACACATTTACTATAAATATCACGAATTTTAAACCCTTCTCACAAATCAAAATTCACTGATAAAGCTAATCAAGCATACAAATCATGAGCATTATGAAAGTATCACCAAACAGGTTTATGATGGTGGCAATATTGGTAGCAAGTATGCTGTTTATAAGCAACATGAACGTAGCATTTGGAAAAGCTATTGGTTATCCAGCATTACGTGGTGATATTCCAAAATGTAGACCGGGTAAATGTCCACATCAACAACCGGTTAATCCGTATAAACGGGGATGTGACAAAGCAAGCAGATATTGGGATGATTTATAGTCTACTTTTACGTACAATGTTTTGTGTTTTTGTTTTATCCAAATGATATTTTTCATCTTGTATTTGGTTGGATTTTGTTATATATATAACTAAATGATGATATATTCTCTATATCTATTTCTTGAAAGAAATTTAGTATAAATTTTTTTCAGTTATTGAAGAATACTGATTTAAACCCTCACCCATTTTAATTGATTCTAATTTCTTCATGTTTACTTCTATTACTACAAAAATGTTATTTGTCTGCAGTGTCGTTAATCACCTAAACGCACTGATTTATCAATCTGAAACACAACGCATTTTGTAATAAAACGAGAGAGCTTTCTCCTTCACAATAGAAAAACAACATGAAGTCCATTAACATAAAAAGTTCTTCCTTCACACCATTTTCAATGTTCTCTGGAACTTTAAAGTGATGACAAGCAACACACTTAATCATGAACCGGTTTTGGTTCATTATGGTACAAAGACAGTTGAAGGTCATTGGTTAATGATTGTTATTCGATTGTCTCTAGGAAGTATCCGGATCAATCTTTCTATGAGATTGGATAAAGAGAGTTTGTTGATAAGAGTTAGTTAGGTTGATAAGAGATAGATATAAGATCTTTGAAGATCTTATCTCTTTGTTTTATGTTTTAACTCCTGTAAAAGGAGAGCATTGTAAACCTATGGAATCTAAAGAGGAATAGAGGATTGCTTGTGCCGTCAAGCCGAGACGTAAGGTACTCATTCAAGACCTGAACTCGTATAAATTTTTTGTGCTCCTATACGTACTTATTGAACATTAAGTCATAACAAGTGGTATCAGAGCTCTCGGGTTGTTTGAACGGAAGATGACGAATGCTCGGATTGAGGTGGAGCGTTTTGACGGGAAAGGAGACTTCTTTCTTTGGAAGAAGCGAATGCTTGCACAACTCTCGGTCCTTGGTTTAAAGTATGTGTTAACTGAACTTGAGTCACCTTCGAAAGCGGTGAAGAATGAAGGTGAAGAAGAAGTTGCTTTCAAGAAAAGGATAAAGATAGAAGAAGCCGAGAGGCTTGAAAATTCAGAGAGAGCAATGAACATAATCATTCTCAACGTTGGAGATCATGTATTGAGGAAGATCGATGCGTGTACAACTACAGCTTCCACGTGGTCTACTCTAGAAAGGTTATATCTCTTTAAATCTCTTCCTAACAGAATTTATTTGCAGCATAAATTATACACATACAGGATGCTTGAATCACAAACAGTAGATGAGTACATCGATGATTTATTCAAGACAGTTTCAGACTTACATAGCTTTTAAATTGTGGTCAAGCGATTCTGTTGCTTAGCTCTCTACCATCACAATATGATCAATTGAAGAAGACATTGAAGTATGGTAGAGAAACATTATCTCTACAGGAAGTTGTAGAAGCTGCCATGTCAAAAGAGATGGAGCTAAGAGAAGGTAAGAGAACTTCACCGAACACTAGTAACGGTGAAACCTATATAGCAAGATGAAGAGATGATAAGAAATAACCATATAAAAACAGAGGCAGAAGTAGGTCGAAGTCAAGGACCGGAACAAAAGTCACATGTTGGTAGCAAGAAAGAAGGACACATGTAAAAGGACTGCTATGCTAGAATGAAAAGAATGGAGAATTAGGATGATGGTGAAGCAGAGGTGATAATTGACAAGCTGCAAGAAATCGATGCTCTTGCAGTTTCGGATCAGAATCCTCAAGATCAATGGATTATTGATTCGGGTTGTTCATATCACATGACATCAAGGAGAGAATGGTTTGATCTGTTTGAGGGAGTAGGACAGGGCATGTTTTGCTAGGAGATAACAGGGCCATTGCTATACGAGGAGTGGGATCCGTAAGAGTAATGGCACATGGTGGAACCGTTAAGAGGTTAACCAATGTTCCTTACATCACTGATCTCAAACGAAACTTGATTTCAGTTAGCTCACTAGACACACAAGGTTTTAGACAAATCGGTGGAGGAGGGAAGCTTAAATTCTTCAAGAATGACAAGCTTGTGTTACAAGGAACATTGAATGGGTTTTTCTATTACCTTGATGGTGAGACAATTTTTGGTGAATCGAACAACGTTGTGTCAAAGGATGAGATGTCATTGTGGCACATAAGACTCGGTCACATAAGCATGAAAAATCTGAATGTTCTTGTTGAATAAGGAATCCTTGAGAAGAAGAAAATCAGCTCATTAGAGTTTTGTGAAAACTATGTAATGGGAAAAAATAAAATGATGAGTTTTAATAAAGGAAAACATGACACCGATGATGTTCTAAAGTATGTACACTCTAATTTGTGGGGATCACCAAAGGTTCATTCATCGTTCTCGAAGAAACAGTATTTTCTGTCTATTTTACGAGGAAAGTTTAGGTATATTTCTTAGCCACCAAGGATGAGGCTTTCGGGAAATTTAGAGAGTGGAAAATAGTTGTAGAAAATCAAGCGAACAAAAAGGTTAAGGGCCTTTGAACAGATAACGGGTTGGAGTTTTGTAACTCGAATTATGACGATTTGTGTAAAGAGAATGGCATCGAGAGACAGAAGACATGTTCATGCACACCACAACATGTGTGGCAGAACGTATGAATCAAACAATCATGAAAAATGTTAGATGTCTCTTGGATGAATCGGGATTAGAAGAGAGATTTTAGGCCGAGGCTGTGGCCACTTCGGTATACATGATTAACCGAACACGATCATCGGCAAATGATTACAACATCACGGAGGAACTTTGGGTAGGTAAAACACTGGGATACTCATATCTAGGGAGATTTGGGGCGGTAGTGTATGTTCATGTAGATCAAGGAAAGCTCAAACTTAGAGCGTTAAAAGAAATTTTTATCGGATATCCTTATGAAGTGAAAAGGTATAAAGTGTGGCAACTTAATGATAAAAAGTGTCTTATCACAAGAAATGTATTGTTCACGCAGGACAACGTTTATAAGGCCTTAAATAAAGAGGACAATACGAATATGAACAAGCTAGCGGGAAAAGAAAAAGACTCATTGACACTGGAAGCGACTCAGCTCAAAGAGAACGAAAACGTGGACAAGAAAACAAATGAAGGTGGAGTTGTGGCTGATAGAGTGTCATCAAGTGATGATGAATCTAGTGATGATAATGGTGATGAAGATCTAGCAAATTATCAGCTGGCTAGGGACAGAGTGAGAAGACATATTAATCCACCTTCAAGATACGGAAACGAGGATGAAGTTTCAGTGTTTTCACTCATGGTCCCAAAAGAATAAGGCTCGGAAGAACCTAAAGACTACATGGAAGCTCAATGTAGTAAAGATAGACGGAAGTGGAAGAAAGTCACATATGAAGAATACAACTCACTCAAAAAAAATCATACGTGGAATTTGATGAGGTTGCCAAAGGATCAAAAGACAATCGGATGCAAGTGGGTAGTGGGTGTTTAAAATAAAACCAGGAATTCCGGGAGTTCAAGAATTTAGATACAAAGCAAGATTAAGGGTATTCACAAAGAGAGGGGATTGATTATCAAGAGATATTCTCATCGGTAGTTAAGCATGTGTCTATAAGGTTCTTGTTGTCAATCACGGTAAATCAAGAACTAGAGCTAGAGCAACTTGATGTAAAAACAGCGTTCTTACATCGGAAAATAGATGAAGATATCTATATGGAGCAGCAACCAGGTTATGAAGTAAAAGGGAAAGAAGATTTGTTGTGTCACTTGGAAAGATCCTTGTATAGATTAAAGCAAGCACCAAGACAATGGAACTAGTGTTTCGATCAATTCATGATTAAAAACGGCTTCAATAAGAGTGAATATGATCATTGTGTGTACTTCAAGAAACTTCATAACGAAGAGTACTTCTACTTACTCTTATAAGTGGATGATGCTTGTCGCAGCAAAGAGCATCCCGGAAGTAGACAAAGTCAAGGAACTGCTGAAAAGTGAGTTCGATATGAAAGATTTAGGACCAGCAAAATGAATTTTGGGTATGAATATAGAGAGGAATCGTGTAGAGGGTGTGCTTAGTCTGTCACAGTCAAGTTACATAAAGAAAATACTTCAAGTATTTCGAATGAGTGATGCTAAAGCAGTCTCAACTCCGCTAGGCACTCACGTCAAGCTAGCTGCGGTTAAAGGAGCAGGAGAAGATGCCGAAACAGGGGAATTTCCATACACAAATGCAATAGGGAGCATGATGTACGCAATGACAGGAACAAGACCGGATGTTGCTTATGCAATAGGACTTGTAAGCAAATTCATGGGGAATCCAGGACATGTGCATTGGAATGCAGTACAATGGCTTCTTAAATACTTAAAGGGGACACAAGACAAGTGTTTAGTATCCAGAAAGAACACAGATTTGAAGGTAGAAGGCTACTCCGATTCAGACTTTGCAGCAGATTTGGATCGAAGAAGATCAACCACGGGATATGTTTTCACCGCAGGTGGCAACACCGCAGGTGGCAACACCGTGACTTGGAAATCGAGTCTTCAACACATTGTTGCTCTCTCAAAAACCGAGGTAGAGTATATAGCCTTAGTAGAAGCGGTTAAGGAGAGGATTTGGCTGAAAAAACTAGCGGAAGAGCTGGGTTATAAACAAGGAAAATTGAGAGTTTTTTGTGACTCTCAAAGTGCAATATGTCTTGACAAAAAACGAAACACATTGATGTAAAGATGCATTTCATTAGAGATCTAATTGAACATGGAGAAGTAAGTGTGGAGAAGATACATACGTCTAAGAATCCAGCCGACATGCTTACTAAGATGATCCCGGTTCAGAAATTTGAACAAGCTCTAGCTTTTCTCAAAGTAATCAAGCAGTAGATACTTGATTATGTTTGGCGGTACAAGGAAACAAACTCGGAGGTGTATTGATGTCAAGGTGGAGATTGTAAAGTGATGACAAGCAACACACTTAATCATGAACCGGTTTTGGTTCATGATGGTACAAAGAGACAATTATAGGTCATTGGTTAATAATTGTTATTCGGTTCTCTCTAGGAAGTATCCGGATCAATCTTTCTATGAGATTTGATAAAGAGAGTTTGTTGATAAGAATTAGTTAGGTTGATAAGAGATAGATATAAGATCTTTGAAGATCTTATCTCTTTGCTTTATGTTTTAACTCCTATAAAAGGAGAGCATTGCAAACCTATGGATCATAACGAGAAATAATGGATTGCTTGTGCCGTCAAGCCGACACGTAAGGTACTCATTCGAGACCTGAACTCGTATAAATTTCGTGTGCTCCTAAGGTACTAATCAAACATTAAGTCATAACAGAAACATATAAATATACGAAGTTCATTAAAATAACGGTAGTAATTCCATTGAAAGTTTTAGATACATATCATTTTTGGGATCAAGAACAGCTGCCATCGGTAAAATAACACTATATTGATCCCCATATTTTATGAACTTCATATGTTGACATTAATAATTTGTGAGTTGTGCTTTGTGAGAGAGGCATGATGTGTATTTATATGTTTTCACAAAAAATATAAATAGTATGATTTCTATTTATATATGATAGTATCTATTTTTAGTTAAATTAGTCCTCAGGACATTGCCGACATATGCTATGTTCTGTTACGGCTTGCTCAAATTTGTTATTCTTAAATTAAATTCAGCAATAACAAATTTTTGGTGGTCTAATTTAGAAACTTCCAAAGGTATCCACTGAAAGCAATGGAAAAATTATGTAGACCAAAATCAAACAGTGGTCTCGGTTTTAGAAAAAATGCTACCTTTCCTAATTATTACAACACTTGATTTAAGACTCTGGTTTGTAATCAACTAATTTATCATTATATAATAAACTCAATTACTATCAACACTCCCCATTAATTGAGTTTCGTTCGTACTCCAAGCTTCCTCTTTTCTTCAAGTCTTGATACACCAAATGGTCGGGTAGACAGCCATGTTTGGTTTTTCTCTATCATCTAAAATTCTTTTATCATAGCACTTTCCCACTCTTTGATCTCACAAGCATTGTCATAAGATTTTGTTTCTTACGGTACGTAAAAACATGCTTCATGTGAGTGTGTCGTTTCTTCAAGTTCCACTCTTGATGCTGTTTGTGAAATCTTAGCCTTAGACTTGTAATCTATTGACCGTTGAGATGTCTCTTCTTCTCCACTCTCATCTTTAATTGCTTATTGGTTACTTATAACCATCGCCATTTCTTGTGTTGAGTTCCATGTGAGTGGAAAACTCTTGTTCATCATCTCTATCTCCCTAATTTTCCTCCCCTTAGGATCCAAAATTATGCATTGCTTGTTTTAAAACACCACTTGATATCCATTTGATATGAGTTGTGGAACACTCAACAGATTTCTCGCTAAACTCGACACCAAAAACACCTCTTTAATTGTCTTTTCTCCTTGGCTTGTCATCACTTGGATATTTCCTTTTTCTGCCACCATTACTTGTTGATCATTCCCCACTTTAATTGGTATCTTTATACTCTGATCAAGAGTGATGTAGTATGTAACTTCCTTGGTCATGTAAATAGTACACCTGCTGTCAACGAACCATGTTTTATCATCTACTCTTGATGATGATTCTTCTTCAACTGCACTAAACAGCATGTGACCTTCATTTTCTAAGTCATCTTTTGTTTCTTCAAGACTTAGATCCGCACTCTCTGTCTTTCTAAATTTGCAGCAAGATGTCTTGATTAGTTACACACGAAAGATTTTCTTTCATTGTTTGCCACCTTTGGCGACATAACACATAGGTTCTTCTCCATTCAACAATCACTTTCATTGTGATTGTCACGTTTGCAAATGCAACACCATTTCTCGGTATCGTGTGTTCGAATCCTCGAAACGGTGGCAGTCCCGTTGGTTCCTGAAAAACAGAAGCAAAAAATTTTAAAAGTAAAGAAACTCCCTCAGGCAGCTTAAGTGTGGACGTATGTGCTGTAGTTGAATGCAGTTGAATCGGAAAGCCTTTAGCTGAAACTGATGTTGTCGGTTGTAGAGATTTGAGAGAGACAACATTTTCATTAACAACTCATCTCCCCGAATTGTGATCAATCTATCCTCCTGCAAAAAAGAAAGTTTGTGTTCTTCCCAATTAACATCACAAGTACCCAAAGAAGATAAACACTGCATTCCCATTATGACATCTATATTGCCCAATTCCAAACAAACAAAATCTGATTTAATAATAGCTGCTTGCAGTTGCAGAGAGACGTCACGACCAAATGAAACTGTAAGGACTTAATAATAGCTGCTTGCAAAGCCATCATCGTTCTAACCCATGACCAAATGAAATTGCAGAGAATGATCCTAACCCCAAAAAAGAATTCAAAGACAACGCAAAGCAATCCAAACTTGGAGATTCTGGTTCCGTTATAAGCGTATCTAGGTTCTACGCATTTGGTTCTAGCAACTCGACATGTTGGCCATCTAAAACTGTAAGGACTTGTAAATGTTTCATTGGAAACTCATGACCATGGCTCCGACGAGCGACACACCTGAAACACAAACCTTTCCGTTTATGGTCTGCGTATTCGACATCGGATAAGTGCAAGCGACTTGTTTGCCTTGCAGCTGTTATAGTCGTCGGTGGAGTTGTATGTGATGTGCTCACATGCTGTGTTGGTAATGTATGAAGTATATGAGATGGAGCAGGACGAGTTCGCCATTGAGTGGAGGAATGACTGTTTCAGTTAGGTTTATGAACTTGTTTGCTTGGTAGGTTGGAAAGATGTAGCTACCAATTTACACACAACCCTTGGTTCTAAACGTATCGCAGCTTGAATTGTAGCTATTGAATCTGTTGGGGTTAAGGCTAACACCATATCCTGTATCTCTGGTTTTAAGCCATTGATAAAAAAATTTTCAAGGAATCATTAGGTAAAAACGGTAATTGTGCTGCTTAATCCTCAAACTCATGCACAAATTCAGCTACAGAACCGACTTGTTTAAGAGCATACAATCGCGCACTAGGTTGTCCGTGACCATCCACCCCAAAAAGAGCTATCATCAGCTGCTTAATATACTGTCAAGAAACAACAAACGAGCGAGATAGTTGATAGATAAACCATGAGACAGCATGTGCTTGCAAACTAATTGAAACAAAATGCATTTTTTCTTCCTCAGTATAATTATCAAGGAGCCAAAAGCGTTCAACTAAAGCGATCCAACCAAACACATTTGAGCCATTAATGATTAGCATCTCCGATTTGTTTTGAATCCTATCTCGAAATATTGTTGGTTGCTGAAAGTGTTTTTGTGGATGCATATTCTGGTTTGGAAGACTTGATTGCAAAAATTGAGAGTTCTGCAAAAACTAAAATTGTGTATTAGGCATCATATTTTGCTGCAAATATGGATTAAAGAATTGAGACGAAAGTTGGTGCTGAAATTGCGCCTGTCTTAATATCATATCATTATGCATCTGAGACTGCCAAGAGTTATTGAAGAACATCAGAGACGATGGCACGACAAAAGTTGCTGGAATCTGATACTGGACTTGAGGACCCAATGGAGTTTGTTGATCGGCGAACGACGATGTTATCGGTGGTGGAAATTGAAGCGAAGACGATATTGGTTGTTGTGTTGATTTCGAAGATGCAACTGGTGGATTAGGCAAAATTTGCGGAGCTGACACTATGGATTTCAACGGCGTAATGGATCCTGGTGGTTCTTGTAAACGCGACGAGGACGCTTGAAGTGAAATCACAGATGCAGTAGTGGAGCTTATCGGACGAACTGAACCACCTGGTTCGTGATTCTTGGTACGTGGTATAGAATCGCGATTCTGTAAAAGCTTCTCAAGGGATTGAAATTGATGTTGCATCATAGTATTCAGAGATTGAATACTAGACTCCAAGGTAGACAAATGATTATTGTGAGATTGTGTTGCTTCTGATGATGCCAACGCATTCTGTTCAATCTTAGTCGACATATCGGTGACGAAATCGTCTATCTTCTTGTTCAAATCCACGAATCTTGTTTCAAGATCTACGATTCTCTGACCCTGCGTCATCCGTAACATGCGGTTAACCGCTCACCGCACCAATTGTTGTGATCCGAGTAGATGGAGCTGGAGGAAACCTGACGGCACGGGACTACGTGTTTAACAGAAGGAAGATTACACAAGCACACATGTTTATGACGAAGTCTGGTTCTCCAAAGATAGACTCCTCTCTATTTTAATTCTCTCAACTTACTCGCCACCTGTTAATAGTTACAGAATCTTATATTTATACTCTTTGACTAATGCAATACACATACCACTAATAACATAAGACCTCCAATACATGTTACCAATTCCTAAACCTCACTAATAACCTGCACCATAGTCAAATGCTCGAATCCTCTGTAGCTAGCTTCATCGTCTTCTTGCGTCGGTAATATGACCTCCACGGCTTATCAAAATCGCATGAATATATTTATTTGATAGTTTATTAACCGTGTAGTTATGTTGAGTAAAGCTTATTATAAACAAACAAGTCTAAGACTTCAATATCAATCTCATCTTCATTTTTACTACAATTGTCTCTTTTTCTATATCAACAACCTGTCTCTTTATTTTTGTTAACCGTTCACGATCTAATTTAGTCAGAACAAGGTCAAATTGGGAAGCAAATGTATAGTGACACAAGTCAAAAGGCCCAAAAGCGATTATTTGCTTCCTCTCATAATCTACGACTGTCCCAATGGGACTGTCACCAAAATCATGTCCTTCTCTAGTCTGTATATATTCCTTTTATCCTCTTGCTTCTCCTACTCCACTGGAATATGCCCATTTCCATAATTCCTACCTATAGACAATTCAAGATTTACCTGGAAACTACGAGACCATTGTGTGCGCCAAGCTGCTCTATAGTACATTGCTGGTCACCTTGGAATGAGAACACTTGATGCTATTAGACTCCATCAATATGCTATTCCGGATGTTAGTTGATGCATTGTTGGGTTTTAGTTGGGGAATGTATTTGACCATGTCATGTGTTTATTCCGGATGCAGATGACATCTTGCCCTCTCAACATTTTTCTTTGTCTCTGTAGTGCTTGGGGTATGATTGCATTTTAACACTTTCCCACATATTTACGTGATTGGATTACAGAATCTACGTTGTTGGTCATTAATATATTCAAATAGACGAGGAAAATAACTACGTAGAGAACTATCCATACAGGAGACTGAGTGTACCTGATGTTGGAACTGAAAACTTAAAATCGAAAAACGAACACACAAGTAGATCTAGAACAAAGTACATCAAATACAGAAATCCACAAGATCGTAATAACGAAACAAAATTGTAGAGAAACAATGAAAAAAAAATAGAATTGCAGAGCCATGAACAAGGTCAGTGCACTTGAGCGAATTAATCTGTCTAATCCTTTATGCAAGATTCCAAGACGGTTTCACTCCTAGGTTAACTCTGCTTCCCATTGAACTGTACACTCCGCTTAAAAGAAAGAAATTCTCAGCCATGAAAAAGAAGAAGGAGATTCCAGAAGAAAAGTATTCATCTATTTCTCTATGACTCTATGTCTCACAACAAGAAAACACATCCTTCTTAAATAGACAAGACCCAATTGGACGTTAGTTCTCATCTTTCCCACCTCGCCTCATTAATTGGAGATTCAAGGTGAACACAGAGGTGTTGTTAAGAGAACAAAACGTTAAAGCGGAAGTAACATCACATAAACTCAAAGACTCATAGGTTGACTTATTTGATAACTGGATTTTAAGTATTTGATCACATGTTCACAGTCCAACTAAGCCCAATTTTAAAAATATAGCCAACACCGGCTTCCAGTACGGACTTGATGAGGGCATCAAGCCGGTTTAACTAGGCAGGCCAATGACTTAAGCTAGGACACACAAGCTTAGAGAAAAGTTAGGAGAATATGAAGCCAACATCTTGAACAAGGAGGAGAACGAGTCCTTCCCGGAACGCTCCAAGATCGATATTGGGACTTCTTTGAGGAGCGCGGGAGAGGTCAAGAACACAAGTCAAGACCAAGCAGCACGACAAGAGGAGAACCAAGACCTTCAAGACTCATTATAAGCTGACCAAGAGGACCAAGAATCGACAAGAGCCGAGATGGAAGTAACCAACAAGACTTGGCCCTTTATCGCGCCCTACAAGGTTTGTTTTGTGTTTTTGATAAATGTTCTTGCAGGAACGCCAACCCCAATGAAGCTAGCACCTTAGGATAGAGAGTCTTAAGGCCCAGAACCTTTTTAGGGCTTTTATTTTCGTTTAATAAGGCGGAAAACACAAAGTTAGAAATTTGCCATTTTTCTTGTAACTTGCCATTTTCATTGTTTCCTTTTTGTTAAGGGGCTGCGACCCATATTATTATGTTTCTTTAAGTGATTTGGTCTTAGGACACCTATATAACGTCCCCTTTCAGCCATGTAACAAATTACCCAACTTTGATATCAATAAAAAACACAATTCTCTCAAAGAGAAATCCTTAAGTCCTGAGCAAGCTTAGTCGTTTGTCTAAGACTTAGAACACACTACAAGATCTCGAGAGTTTTCCCCTTGATCTAGAGTGTTCTTGAGTGTATCAAGAAGCTCCTCAATCCCCCACCTTCCGCGCCTACCGACTTTTCTTACCAAGGAACTTTATTCGGTTCCCTTGGATAGAACACGCTCCGATCAACCTTGGAGAAGCATCTCGAAGCTCGTATCAGGAATATACGTTGCAATGGTAAAGGAAGTACAGTCCTACATTCGTGGACAAAAGAAGTTGTACCTGGTTATTTTGCGAAAAGTTGGATTCGAAATCATCACTTGGTGCCTATCTAAATCAAGGGCAATCCACCTAGACAACTTGTTTCTTGGCCGGAGAGAAGTATTTTAATTACTTATTTCTTATTTTGTGATATTAAATATCTTATCCTTTAATGTCTTGTTGTTGTCGTTGCTTTGAAGCTTTCTTCTTCCTCTTCCTTTTATCTTTCCTCACATGCTTCATGGCTTCTACTCAAAAGAGTCAAAACCTTACTTTCTTATGCCATGATTGTCCCAATATAGTGACGTTTGATAGTAAAACCACTTCAACTCCTCTATCATAGGCGTCTTCTCCTCCTGGACTTGGTCAGATCTCTTTCTCCCTTCTTCCATTGGACCCATTTCAAAAGCTCTTAACTTGTAATAAATTCAAGTCTTGTGTATTTGTGTGGCATTATCTGATCTTTATAAACACAGGGAGAGGTGTAAATTACAGAGCCATTATTGTTGCAATTACTTTACCAGTTGGAGTGGTTGTTCAGCTTTATATTATTTGTCTGATTGCAATGTGGAAATGAAGGGCTCTTATACAAACAACACATGTAACTGATGGTAAAGCAAGATCCGAGTAGGGACCAAATTTCAGTCAATTTTGTTGAAAATTTCAAAGGAGATGATATTGAAATCGAGGACTCACTACAAATCGATTCTAGGACCATTAAATCTGCAACACATGATTTTTCAGAGAGTAATAAGCTTGGTCAAGGTGGATTCGGTGAAGTTTACAAGGTTATGGTTTTCTCACTGAACATTAGGTTCATATAACCCAATGATTGATGCTGATGCGCTTTGTGATTTGGTAAGGTACTCTTATTAATAGAATTGATATTGCAAGGAAGAGGTTGGCAAAATCATTCGTATTATGTGACGAAGATTTCAAGAATGAGGTTCTTCTTCTCGCAAAGCTTTAGAATAGAAATCTAGTTAAACTTCTCGGGTTTTTTCAAGAAGGTTAAGAAAGGATACTTCTCTATGAGTGTTTTTCCCAATAAACGCCTCGATCTTTTCATGTTTGGTCAGTTGCATTCGGTTTTGTCTTTTGATGATAAATTCCTAGTGTCTTGATAACAAGATTTTACTCTGTTTTTAAAATCCTATTATATGAATGTCGATGTAGTATAATAGGTGTCAATCCAAGTGCGATTGTAACTAGCAATTAGAGTGTGATAGACTACTCTAATTCAAGCAAGATAACTTAAGTTGTTTGTTATCTATCAACCTAATTGAGCAATTTAGACAACGGGAAACGAAAACAAAAGTGAAAAGTGCAGTAAAGAGAAAATAAACAGCAGAACAAAGTGCAGTAAATAGCATACAACGTGACAAGTGCAGTAAAGAGAAAATAGCGTGACAAAGTGCAGTAAAGAACAAATAGCATGACAAAGTGAAGTAGAAAATAAACAGCAGAACAAAGTGCAGTAAATAGCACACAACGTGACAAGTGCAGTAAAGAGAAAATAGCGTGACAAAGTGCAGTAAAGAACAAATAGCATGACAAAGTGCAGTAAAAGAGCAAAATTCAAGTGTAAGCAATAAACAAGAGAAAGGGTTTCTTAAGGGGTGAAGATCACGGATAAGCGTTTCACTTAATGTCACAAAATCGCTTAACAAACTCAAACAGAGTGGCTCTATAGGCAATAAACTCATAACTACTGAGTCCACTCTCGTGGTAAACATCCTTAGCAAAGCTATCAACTGACCTTATCATCATAAGTGTTTAACAACCTCGCTAGCGTGAAGCAACAATTTAAACGAGCCTAATAAACACATTAGACAACTAATCCCTTAGGCTAAGTAAGTAGATCTTTAAGACGGTTAAGTCAGACAGTTCAACACACCCGTCGGGAGATAAACGTCTAAAATCATGTTTCAATTGATCAGAAAAGAACAAGCATTAACAACACCGAAACAAAAAAGATGATATTATTCTACTCTTAAGTGATTTAGACAACTTTAAGGTCCATGCTGATTTAGTCCGTTCCCTAAGTTAACTACTCAGACTTTATAGGTGAAACAATCAAGATAACACTCAAAGTGGAAGACATAATAATAAAATTCAGAAAGTAAACTTAGAATAAAAATAAACTGAAACTAAATTCAAAAGATCATAAAATGAAAGTACAATTCTAGTTCTGGAATTACAACAATGAAAAGCCCGAAGGGTTATGAAATAGTGTTCAAGTGTGCCTTTTCTTTGTAACCTTACAGGGGTATATATACTCGTCCCCCCGTTTAACGTAAAAAGTAAAACGAATAAATATTAAGAAATATAGTTTACCTGACTTTGTGGGCCGAGTCGAATCATCGGGCCGTCAAATGTGTAATGGACTTGGCCGTCAAAGGTGATTCCTCACACCATCCGAGTCCCACTAGGTAAGTTATCGCTGAGTGCCAATCCAAGTCACACTAGGAAAGGTACCACTGAGTGCCAATCTAAGTCCCACTGGAGAAGTTACCGCTGAGTGCCAATCCGAGTCCCACTGGGGAAGTTACCGCTGAATGTCAATTCGAGTCCCACTCCCTGAAAATAAACCCATATGCAATGTGTATGCTATGCAAATGTAACATGCGCGTACAACCTATATATGACACAAATATGACGTAAATGCAGCATATATGTATGAAAAGTGAACTAGAAATGGTTCCTAAACTATGTTAAAATGCGTGTATATCATGTCTTTAGCTGATGGTATAATACTTGAATTTTGTAGTCCCTACAACTTAAGGTTAGTTGAATTGGGATATACGGTACACAATTGTTGTAGGAATTTCTCTAGGGATTCTATATCTTTATCAAGATTTGCGACCATAAAGTGAGTAATATACTCTTGGATTCTTATATGAACTCAAAACTTTTGGATATTGGATTAGCCAGGCTTTCTGGAATAAAGCAGAGTGAAGTTTCCATGAATTCTGATGCCTATAACTTTGGAGTACTACTTAAGATCATTAGTGGTAGGAATAACAATAGCTTTCATCAGACAGATGATAGTGCACATGTCTTGATCACATTTGTGAGTTTTAACAATCAAATTTCAAACTGAGCTCTCTGCAAAATGATTCATGCTTAGAGTTTTAACTGATGGATTGTATATCATTCATTCTAGGCCTGGACGGTTTGGGGAAATGGGACACCATTACAACTCGTGGATCCAAATAGGACTATCATGAGGAACTTATAGCAAATTTATATCCTCGTTAGAGATGATGTTAATATGTTACCTTATGTCTACTACTTGTTACTACACAGATAGGTTCAGACATATTTCTTGTTCTAGAATATATGTAACACATGCATAGATAAACCCAATGGATTGCACCATGAAAAGATTGTGTAATGGTCTGAAGATTCACGGTTAGACCATGTGCAACGATAGTTTCTCACAAGAGTCTCGTTAAAAAAAAACTTAAATAATAATACTTTATTAAAAGAGTCTTTCAACAAAAATAAGAGAATTTCATTTGAGAAACATGCCTGAACTTATTTGGGTTCTTATTTGGGTAGCAAGTATGTTGTTTATAAGCAACATGAACGTAGCATATGTAACAGAAATTGGTTATCCGGCATTAGGTGGTCATAATCCAACATGTAGACCGGGTAAATGTCTACATGACCAACCGGTTAATCCGTATAAACGGGGGTGTGATAAAGCAAGCAGATGTGCTCGTTCAGATGATACTCCGATATTGGGATGATTTATAGGCTACTTTTACGTACAATGTTTTGCGTTTTTGTTTTATCCAAATGATATTTTCAACTTGTATTTGGTTGTATTTTGTTATATGTATAACGAAATGATGAAATATTCTCTATATCTATTTCTTCAAAGAAATTTAGTATAAAGATTTTTCAGTTACAGAAGAATACAGAGTTAAACCCTCAACAATTTTAATTGATTCTAATTTGTTCAAGTTTACTTCTATTACTACAAAATGGTTATTTGTCTACAGTGTCGTTAATCTCCTACAAGCACTAACTTTTAAATCTAAAAACATAACGCATTTTGTAATAAAACGACACAGCTTTCTCCTTCATAATAGAAATACAACATGAAGTCCATTAATATAAAAAGTACTTCCTACACACCATGATCAAACATATAAATACACAAAGTTCATTTACATAACGAATTAGTAATTCCGTCGAAAATTTTAAATGGATTTTTGATACCTGTTAAATGTTAATAACAGGTTGAAAATTCCTGATGGAAGAGTTCTGTTGTTTTAGATGAAAATTTTAGATGGATTCTTGTTTTGTTGTTTTAAAAATAATTTTTGTGTATATGATTAAATTAAACCAATCAAACTCTAGTTCGTCATTAACTCTAATATGTCATTGGTTTAGTTTTAATATTTTACAAAAATATTTAATTTTTAAGAAAAAAGAACATAAACAATTCCAATCAACCCTAAATTAATATTAGAGAGAAAATTATTTATCATAACCAATTGCAAAGTTAATTAATTTATATATCACTTTTATGTTTTCATGTAGCCATGTACCTAGGGATGTTAAAATGGGCTCACAACAGGCCGGGTACCTATAAGTTTACCCATATTATTTCAGTAAGTTTGACGCATGTATCCACATGTTTTCATAAATAAAATACAAATTTTAGTAAATCTGGGTACCCATGAGTATCCTAAATAATCATGGTTTTTTATAGGTTACCTAAAATCACATAGGAATTTTCTGAACTTTTAATACACGGTGTTAAAGTGGGCTTGGAGCAAGCTGGGACTTTTTACCCAACATAACATCCCTACATATACCCCTTTTTCATTATTCCACTTGAATCGAAAGACACTTCTACCCCTGACTGATTTGACATCTTGCCCTCACAACATTTTTCTTTGTCTCTGTAGCGCTTGGTGAATGATTTGATTTCAGCACTTTCCCACAGATTTACGTGATTGGATTTCAGAATCTACGTTGTTGGTCATTAATATATTCAAATAGACGAGGAAAATAACTACATAGAGAACTATCCATACCGGAGACTGAGTGTACCGGATGTTGGAACCGAATACTTGAAATCGAAAGAAGAACAACACAAGTAGATCTAGAACAAAGTACATGAAATACAGAACTCTACAAGATCGTAATAACGAAAAAAAATTATAGAGAAACAAAGATAAAAAAACAGAATTGCAGAGCCGTGAACAAGGTAAGTGCACTTGAGTGAATTAATCTCTCTAATCCTTTATGCAAGATTCCAAGACGGTTTCACTCCTAGGTTAACTCTCCTTCCCATTGAAAAAGAAGAAGGAGATTCCAGAAGAAAAGTATTTATCTTTTTCTCTATGACTCTATGTATCACAAGAAGAAAACACATTAATTGGAGATTCAAGGTGAACATAGAGGTGTTGTTAAGAGAACAAAACGTTAAAGGGGAAGTAACATCAAATAAACTCATAGACTCATAGGTTGACTTATTTGATAACTGGATGTTAAGTATTCGATCAGATGTTTACAGTCCAACTAAGCCCAATTTGAAAAATATACCCAACACCGGATTCCAGTGCGGACTATATGTCACAATGGTAAAGGATGTACAGTCCTATATTCGTGGACAAAAGAAGTTGTACCTATTTGTTCTGCGAACCTGGATATCTCCCCCGTCATAAATAAAATGGGGTTCGAAATCACCACCTAGTGCCTATTTTTATCAGGGGCAAATTAATTGGACCACTTGTTTATTGCACGGAGAGAAGCATTTTGATTACTTATTTCGTATTTTGTAATATTAAATATCTTATACCTTTAATGTTAAGATTATGTTTCAATATTGTGTGAAGCACTCCAGATTGTATGCACTTATAGATTAATGCAATACAATACTTTTGTGCAGAAAAATGAATTAATCCATTTAAAGATGGGTCGATTGATACGCGTTAAATTTTCATTCATATTATTCAGGAAACATTCATCAAAAAATCGATTGACAAATCAAAACACTAATAAGCTAATCGTGTACACATACATATTTCATAAAGCTAACCAAAAAAATTAAGGCACAAATCATGAGCATTATGAAAGTATAAGCAAATAGGGTTTTTGATGGTGGCAATATTGGTAACAAGTGTGTTGTTTGTAAGCAACATGAATGTAGCATCCTGAAAAATTATTGGTTATCCAGCAATGTGTGACGATAATTCACTAGGCTTAGGATGTATTTATAGTAAATGCCCAACGGAGTAAGAAGTGAATCCTCGATACACACCAGGATGTGAGAAATCACACAGATGTCGTGCTCTTCAATCTGCTAAAATTCAGATACCATGATGATATATATAATCTACTTGTACATACGTGGATGAAAAAGCAGGTTTCATTTTTGTTTTAGTCCACATGATTATTGTTTGGCACAAAATAAATGTACTTATTATACTGCGGTGTGATCACCAATTTATTCTCGTACTACATGTAGTCACAGACTTATTTCGTAAAGCTAACCAACTTATTATTTTATAGTGCCCACCGATATATTTTGTAGGTACATAAAAAAAATTGATGAAAAAGAATTAAGTCGATAGTAACTATTTCAGCTACGAACTTATTTGACAAAAGATCGACACAATGACAAAATTGTAAATTTTTTTTTTGCCATGGTGAAACTAAATTATAATGACATCTCCAATAAAAAAATTCCCAACAAAGCTTAAATGGCGCAGTTAAAATAGTTCTTAAATACTAGCTATAATTGCTGGTATAGCCTATCTAAAATATTGGCTACGATTGCTGGTAATGCCTATCTAAAATAGGAATAAAACTTATTTTTTAAATGAAAGTTTTCCCCAGTCTTGATTTTTAATGAAATCTATCTTCTTCTTCCTCTGTTTGATAAGAACAAACTTATATAATTTTTTAATAACGGTAAAACAGAGTTAACAAAAATAATGGTAAAACAGAGTTATAAGAATATAATACGATTATTGTCGCATCTAAAACAATACAAGAAAATTTGGAGACTGCGATGGAGTATTGCCTTGCAAGGGCGTCGCAAACAAATAAACAAGACAGCATATCCTGCGACGTCTCTGCGACGGTTTCCGAAAGTTTTTTTTTTAAAACTATTAAAATTATTTAAGTAAATAAAAAAAATTTAATTAAACAAAAATAAAATTATGCTATAAATGTTTTACAAAAATTTTAAATTTTTCTGATTAGTCCAAATTCCCCGACCCAGAGTCCTTGTCTTCAACGTCGATCTTTGCAAATGCATAAGCCAACTATGGATCCTGTTTGGCTAGAATAGACCACAACCGATCATTTGTCGTAATTTTCTTCTTTGCTTTGGCAAACTCGCTGTTCGTCCGATCTAATTCTTGCGTCTGACAATCGACTATCTCTCGAAGATCGTCAGAAGTGCCATATGTTTGACAGAATCCTTGAGGTGAAATGCATTGCTCGATGTTCGATCCGAGTGCACTTGTTCCAAATAACATCTCCTATTTACGGGGAGCGATCTAATAAAAGAAATAAATTCAAAAGTAGAGTAATTTATGTAAATTTAAAATGAAAGAAAAAATTTAAAACAATTTTACCTCTGCATATATTTGTTTCTTCCGAGCAGTAGATAATCCCCCAGATGTGAAACTCTCATCGCTGCAATCTTGCGTCAATTCTTGCATCTTTGTAGTGACGTCGTTGTAAATATTTTCGGATTTTTTGTCTATGAAAATTCTGTCCTTGTTCTGCTTGGTGACATATAAAGTGTGAAGGATATCAGGGTGAGTATCCCGTGATTCCTCTTGCTGAAAGTATTCAAAAATGTTATTAGTAGATTAAAATGTAATATGAAGAATTTTAAAATATTCAAAAAATGTAACTAGAATACATACCAGTTTGCGGGCTCGGGCTTAAAACGAAGTTCGGCCCGAGCAATACTTGTGCGGACCGCTGCATTTAGAATCAGAAAATCGAGTAGCGTGAAAGCTAGCGCTCTTCTATTGTGACTTTGGATCCTCCCACTATCGAATAAGGTCTTCCGAGATCGAATCCTTAAACTAGTGAGGCATTGCCTCGTTGCCCTTCTTCTTTCATTTGCCCTTATAACGACCGACTTGATCGTTCACCGTATCCGCAAGACATATTCTAACTCTTTGCGAACTTGAGCTGTAATGAAAAGCTCCCAATGTAAACATTGCTAAAAAAGAAAAAGATTAAGTTACTATATTAAACTAAAGAAAAAACATTTTAATAAAATAAAATAAATGAAGCTAATAATATATCGCAAACGTCTTGAACCATCGATCAACGATGTGGACCGGGGTCTCAGAAAAGTTAGCATGCGGCTCCTGGTAATCTTGTTCAAAGCTTTCTGGAAAAGTTGTTGCAAAAATATCGTTGTCATAGAACCTACATATTATAAATCAAACATATTACATGGAAATCGATAATAATTAATTTATAAAGTAAATAAACTTAAAATTATAGAAAATACCACAAAGTTCCTGGTAGAGGGTTTGGATAAAGGTTAGGATGATATTTGTGGACGGGATCAGATAGAATATCCTTTATTGTCATCCTTGAAGGAGCATCATATGTCAGAGACTGGGATCCGCTACTCGAGAAAACCATGGCTTAGAGGAGAAACAATCCTCAGGCGTCGGGGGAACAGATCACGAACCCCATCCAGAAGTGATCGGCGAGATTTCCCCATTGTCGGAAAGATATTGAGTGTAAGGATTATGAGAGCCTAACATCTGAAACAATAAAAATGTAAATAGTAATAAGAAATCCAAATTTAGTGGAATAAACTAAAAAAATGTTTTGTAAATCCAAAAAATAATTTTGGAAATAAAATTTTTTTTTGCAATATCTAAAGTTTGTGTACTAAAATTAAAATGTCTTTTTAGACTATTAAATCCATAAAAAAAAATTTAAAATCTAAAAATAGTGTAATAAATCAGAGAAATATTTATTCTATCCGAAAATCATGTTATAAATCCAAGCAATAATTAGTAAATCTGAAGATCGTGATATGTAATTCAAAGAAAACTTTTTCTAAATAAAAAAAGTTGTATAATAAATTTGAAAAATTGAGTAAATTCGAAAGTCTTTTGAGATCTAAGAAATTTTTTTATAAATCCAAAAATAGTGTAAAAATCCAAAAAACCTTTACTAAATCCGAAAATTATGTATAATTCCAAAAAAATTAATAAAATTTTAAATCGCATTTTGTAAATGAAAGAAAAAATTTTATAAATGAAAAATAGTGTAATAGTTTTGAAAACGTTTAGAAAAACCAAAAAATGTTTTCTAAGTCAAAAATCATAGATCTAAAATCAAAAATCCTAGATCTATAATCAAAAATACTAGATCTATAATCAAAAATGCTATATCTAAAATTAAAAATCCTAGATCTTAAATAGAAAATCTATATCTAAAATCGAAAATCAAGTTCTAAGGGATATAAATTACTTACCTTGGGGGGAGGAGGAGGTCGCTGGTGGTGGAGAGAGATGGCGGAACGGTGGCCGGTGGCTAGGAGAAGAGAGTAGAGATAGAGATGAGAGATGAGAGATGAGTGATGAGAGACGAGATTACAGAGAGTTGAGAGAAGAAATTCTTTACCTTGGTGGGGTGAAGGCGTTGGCGAAGAGAGGAGACAACCGGTGTTGGAGAGCGGCCGCAGTGAGTAGAAGGTAAGAAATTTTCGTGAAGG